>SNQJ01S0015886.1:58984-88551 GCA_010110895.2 Picea sitchensis | reverse complement strand
TGTAAGTTATTGTTCTAATGTTTGGTCATCTTTGGATCCTTCTGCTCCTTACAATCAATCTCCATATGAGATACTATGGATCTCAAAAATAACTTATTCTTCATCTTCTTTGGTACATGAATGTATATGGTCATGTACATAGTATTTTTCATGTCTCATCTAATATGTTTCCTTCTATAACCTTCACTATAGCTTCCTCGAGGTTATCACCTGTGACCTGAAACAACATCAATAAAACAATAAGCAATAATATTACTCTTTTGGTAATAGTAATAAAACAATAGCACAAATAATCATCACAGTAGCTCCTTTAGGGTTATCACTTGTGACATGTCTGAAACAAAGATCAAAAGTAAGAAATACAATACGAAATGAGATCAACACTCTTCTAGTGTTGTGATCAAACATTCCTCCATGGTAACCTCGAACCAACACAAGAAGTTTCTCCTAGAGGAGATGTTAGTTGTACCTTGGAAAATGATTAGATTAAGAATTTATCTCAATATGCTCACATGATACTGAGTATAATACTTTTCAAAGACTTCTTCCTCAACTATAGTGTTTACTTGTAATGGGGTAGTTATTAACTTTTCATATGCAACTTTGAATATTATCAACTTAATTAATCAAACCTGGAACTTGGAGTCTTGTACTCAAGAATGAGTGTGTTGCTTTTCTTCCAAGTCTCCTTCACTCAAGATGACAAGTGATTTATTCAACTTGTCTTTTGTACTAATACAATATGTTATTTTGATAGAAATTTGGGTTAGAGAATAAACTCTATGGTCTCAACTTTAATCAATATAATACCTTGACTTTAATTTTGACCAAAGGTTAGTATGATGATCATATCTTCAACATGCAACCTAGATCAAAATAATGTCATAAAAAATAGATGCATATCAGAAGAATAAAAATTGGGTTGCATTATTCTTTTGAATGTGTTGGATCTGAGATCCTTCTGGATCTATGGCAAGAGATCCCTTCCCCTAAAAATACCCTTTAAATCTTAACAGTTTAAAAATATGTGAGTACATAACTCTGATAGTATTTGCAGGTAGTAGCAACAATAATAATTACCAACCCTTTTAAAAACTTCAAGGGTGACTGCAATTGGTACTGCAGCTGATACTTCAACTGATGTTGCAATTGCAATTGATACTACAACTGATTCTAAAACTGCAACTTAGGGTTTTATGAGGAAACCCTAATTTTTCAAACTTCAAATTTTGAAATTATGATCCAGGGACTAGATGCGTTGGGCTGAGGTGAGTTTGTTGGAGCTGTTAGATTTCAAAAATTTCAAGTTTTTTCCCTTGAAACAAGACCTGCGGAAATATGGACTGGAACTTCTGGTACTAGTTATGGTTTACTAGTTTTTTTGGTTTTTCGATACTTCTGTTTTTTTGGTTTTCCAGTACCATTCAAAACTAGGATTTGACTTTCTAGAGGATCTGTCCACTGAAAAGGTGCACTCAAGCTGCCAAAAGATTCACTAGGGTAGGGCGCACTTTTCTAGATGGTTTTTAGGAAAAAAATCCTCTCCAACAAAAAACCATGATTTTCTTGTACGGCAACAGTGATGTTTTTTCTTATCCAGTGAAAGATGGTCTCTTTAGCTTATCTCCGATACCATGTTAAGTTTTGAAGTATTATTAGGTTTATTTTCAATTTACTAGATAACCATAGAATATGTAGGTTCACTAAGAGAAACACAATCACAAGATACACACCATTTATCCTGGGAAACCCTCATGAGGTAGAAAACCTAGCAAAAACTTCCTTAATATAGATAGTCAATACAACACCAAGATAATAAACCAAAACACTAGAGAATATACAACACCAAGCAATGCACCTCTCTCTCTTGCTTCTTCTCCCAACTGCAGCTACTAAACTTGCACACTTGATGAGTAAATGAGTGAGTGAGATAATGAGGCACTAGCCTCCTTTATTTATACTAGTTGGCAGGCGCTGGAAAGATGTATATTCACTGGGGCAGGGYTGACTTGTCTTCTTAGTGGTTAAAACAACTTTAATCAGGCCCYAGGGTCGACTTCTTAATTTGCATAATACAATTAGGGTTTGACCAATCCGCAAAAGRGGATTTGATCAATTACAATGCCCGACATGATAAATCCACAAAAGGGGATTGATATAATGAATAATGACTCAATAATAAATAGAATACTCTTTGCAGTTACAATATTTCAACACTAACATCATCATGACACGTGGCAGCATCTGGGTGTGAAATATGGAAGTATGTTTTAGTCTTTATATAGGTTGATGTGGTGGATGACTGGACCATACGGACGTTGGCGTGGCAGTCTGTATAGTGATGTGGTAGTGTATTGGCATGACACGTGGCAGTATAGATCCCAACTAGCAGGTGACATGGCAGTATAGTAGGGTGACAGGTGGAATTGACGTGGCTGCAGAGTGGGTGTTGAAGTGACATGAACCAATAACATGTTTCCAAGTGTCCCAATCACAGGGTACCACGTGGCACCTTGGATCAGGGCAAAAGGCCTGAGTCAACTAGATAAGCAACCTCTGAAGGATTCGAACTGAAGACCTCCACATATGGAAACAACTTAACAGACCTCTTCTGACCAAGAATTTGGAGGGGCGTGGCTTAACTCCACCGTCACCGCCCATGGTTTTGATCTAATTGCGGCGGAGTTTGGGGGAGCACCCGGTCAGCGGGGGCTACCCACCAACCAGGGTGAGACACTATGTGACCAGGGTCAGAACCATAAGCTAATGACTAGGGGCCCAATTCTTTAGCGCGTGGACACATGGGAAAATATGCTTAGGGGCTCAGCAAAGAAGCAGGCAGGCGTCCACATTTGGCCCAAAAGTGGGTTTTCAACTATATTATACCCAATTTTAATTTATTTTGAGCTATTTTTAATGATGTTTAGCCATAGTTTTGGGCATTTGAGGCCATATCTTGGGGAAAGGTTGGGATTTGACTCCAACCCATTTTAGTACTTAAACCAAACCTGTGAGCCATGAAGTTACAGTCATTTTGGATGCAAAGTGAGGAGAGAGAGTTCTTAGAAGTAAGACTAGTTGTCATGTCCTCATTGTGTAAGTGGTTGTTTTGAGCCCGTTGCAGAGGGGATATTTGTGAGACTTGTTTCAAGACTAGAAAGGAGGTCTTGACTAGCAAATCAGAAATTATTTTCATCAGATCGAAATCAGAAATTATTTTCATCAGATCGAAATCATTTTGATGTAAATTGAGCATTTTTTAGGAGAAATAAATCGGTCATCCACTGGAAGTGGGACTCGGAGACGTAGCCAAACCCATTGGTGAACTACGTTATCAAACCTATTTTGTCTCTCTTTCTTTCTTGTTGTTTTTTTCTTTCATTCTTATTTCCGCGGATTTAAAGTTTAAGTGTTGCATTCTTATCGATATGTTGCCCTGAAACACATTAAACTGTCACTTGCTTTAACTATTTGTAATACCTTCACATTCAGATCCAGTTGGTATCATAGAAATTGGTTGTGTTGGAAGGTTTAACAGGTGTAGGTGTTGAATGCTCATGAGATCCAAGTCTTGAAGGGCTGAAGGAACACTTGAAGAATTTATTCCTGAGATTGAACAGGAATTGTGAAGAAAACATATGACTTCTGAAGAAGGACTTTCTCCAAAAGAAAGAGAGTTCAGAAGAGCTTTATTTTCTATGTCATAGATGGTAAAGGTGTTGTACGATGAATTTCTTAAAAGGAAGGATCCTAATCAAGGAGAATCATCAGCACATCATATTAAAAGTGAAGAGGAAGGAGACCCTCCAAAACCTCCTCCTTCACCTCCTTCTTATCCATCTTCTTATTCAAGTACAAGTTCAAGTTCTACTTCTACCATTGTTTCCACAAGAAAACATTCTCATTCTCATAAACATAAACTTTATGCACCATTACTTAAGCTTGATATAAAATTTGAGTTACCAGTTTATGATGGTGAACTAAATGTTGAAAAGCTAGATAATTGGGTTAGATAGATTGAAGTATATTGCGGGATACAAAATATCATTGATGATGAAACGATAATCCAGCTTCTAAAACTAGGAGGTACAACTCTCGTATGGTGGGAAAGAAAAACAAAATAGGATATTAGGAAAAGCGGTAAAATACTCTCTTCTTGGAATGATTGTGTAACTGCTTTGAGAAAGAAATTTTATCCTTTAGCTAACATGCAGCAAGCTATGATGTCTTGGAAAAAAATTAGGCAGTTAAAAGGTCAAAGTATTCAAAGTTACACACAATAATTTCGTAAACGAGCATTTTTCTTGGGTATAACACTCGACACACAAGAAACTTTACTCAAGTACATAGGTGGTTTACATAGCTATTTAAAGCATACAATTCTCATGTTTAATCCTACAAGCTGTAATGTCCCCCACCTCTTGATGAAGAGTTTTGGCGAGACTCAGTAGTCTAGTCATCCCCACTAGACTATAGTCTCATGCACTATGGGGAGAAAGTCAACTAAAATCAACGTTATAATATTAAATTGACTTTGAAAAGAAAAAGGTAACTCAGTGAAAGAATAGAACACATGAGGGTAAGCTAGCAGTTAACCCTAGGGGTTAACTAACTCAATAGAGAAACAAAATTGAGGTGTAAAGGAAAGGAAGGGTGCACTTCTCACTCACCTTTGGATTATTATTACATTTTTCTTTTGGGCTCTAGAGCACAACAGTTTTGAGGGTTTTGAGAATACAAACCCTAGATGACAACACGGTGGTGAAAGATCCCACCTCACTTGTTCCAAGATTGGTCTCGTGGATGCAATACTCCACCCACACCATTCTACAACAGCTACAGGTACCATCAACCATCCAGGGCATTAGCAGGACATAACCTTGGGGGTTTTTAGTAAGGGAGGTGCACCATTGAGAGAAGGAAGATTTGATCCAGGAGTTTGAGAAGACTTTTAGACTTTTGGGCACTTGGGTTTTCTCTGCATGGCCTTGACCATCATCTCTAGTGTATTTTGAGAGAGTTATTCTTGCCATTTGATTTTTTGGAGCTTGGAAAGAGTTGGAGAGAAGGAGGGCGCTATTGGAAAGTAGATCTAGTCAGTTTGGAGGGGCAAATCTTCAAATCTCAGCCAGAGACTTCACCAGGGGGTTCACCTTGCCATGATCTATCATTCCAAAGAGTTTCAGAGTATTTGGAGGTCTCCATCAGCATGGATGAATTATTGGGTCTCTGTAGTCTTCAGGAGGGCGCAGCCTAGTTTGGCGTTTCAGTCTTTTGAGGAGAAGATCTTGGTATTTCAACTTGAGACTTCAGGATGGGTTTTACCTTGCCCCAATCTATCATTCCACATAGTTTTGTAGCACTTGGGATCTTCCAACAGCAGGGCCAAAATATTGGATCTTCCCAGCTATCCAGGAGGGCATAACTTCAGCCAGAGGGGGTTTGGACTTGACCCTAGAGGGAAAGAAGTTAATATTGTATTGTTCTTTAGCTTGTTATCCATCCTTGGGAGGCTTGTATCTTCAATCTTGAGCATTTTGTAGCAGCTCATATTCTAGCTAGAGGATTTATCTATTATTATTCCAGATCTGCAGTGTTATTGTATCAGGTTTCTCATATTATCTAAATAAAGGTCAGATCTGTGTTGTTTGATTCCATATCTGGTGTTTATTGTTATCTCTTGTATTTATTTATGATGCATCTTCAGATCTATGTTCATATGCTTGATAATTGAATAAAAAAAACCTAAACGCAACTCCAAGAGAAAACCTATATACACACATCAAAACAACAGTTGGCAGAGAGCAGTTAGTGTTTCCAGTGGAAAATTTGGCTTGGGAACATGACAGTGGTATCAGAGTGTTCATCCTCCCAGCTAGTGGGGATTAGCACATGCAAAAGTTCAGTGGTATATATGGGAAGATGTAGGAAGTAGACAGGAGAACCAGAGGCAGACATGGAAGGTTCAGGTGAGGACAGTGAGCCACAATTCCTAGCAATATTTGCAAAAGACTTACAAAAATATATACTACAGACAGAGAGTGCATTGGTGCACCATTTATAGGAAAACCAAGAGGTGGTGCACAGGGGTCAAATTGAGTTGAGGGAGACCTTGGAGAGGGTGAATTCCAGTCAGGATAATATCTCACGGGTCCTATTACATTTTACTCATGGAGGAAAGGTGCCAGAAATATATGCAAACATAGAGGCTAGTGGGTCTCATGGAGGGACTAGACACCAACATGAGCACCTTACACATTATCACACTGAGGGATATAGCTATGGAGGAGGCGAACCACGGGGACATACATATAGCAGGACCACCCCTAGACCCTACCTACCTTCATTCTTGGATAACCAGACACAGCCAGACTACCAAAACGATATTGAGGACAATTTCACACAATATGTCAGGGAGTATAACTCATTGAGTGCAGGGGTCCAAAGGAAAATCACACTGGAGAAATATTGTGGGATTAAATTTAGGGGTAAACCCAAACCATATCATAGGAGTAACTATGAACTAGAGCGCAGAGTTGGTAAGATGGAAATCCCATACTTTGATGGATCTTCCAAGGTGACTGCACAGGCTTGGGTGCAGAAACTTGATACTTACCTACAGCTTAAACCAATGAGAGAAATGGATGCCATCAAGTTTTCCACCATGTACTTGGAAGGAAAATCTCATGATTGGTGGTACCACAGGTTAACTACACTAGAAAACAACCAGATAGTGGCTTACACAGACTTCACATAGAGGCTTATAGACATGTTTGACTAGGGGAATCCAGAGATACATTTCAGAGAGCTCACCCAACTAAGGCAGACAGCAACACCAAAGGTATATATAGAGGAGTTTCAAAGGATAGAAGTTATGGTACAGCATGTCTGTGAGACTCATGATGCTCTTCACAGAGGGATTGATGGAACCCTTAAGGGGTTGGGTGAATTATTTCAATCCTATCAACCTACAGGGTGCTATATGAAAGACAAGGGATTTGGGCTTAGCAACGAAATCTAGATTTACCCCTAGACCACCCCTAAACACAGGAGGAAGAGACCAAAGACATCCCATGAACCAAGGGGGGAGAGACCAAAGGGGGTTTGATAGAGGCAAGGGTAGAATGGATGACAACACTAGAATGGAACTGAGGAGGAAGCAATTGTGATATACATGCAAAGAACCTTGGGATCCAACCCACAAATGTATGGGAAGAGGCAAGGCACACTACATTGAAGTAACTTAAGATAATGAGGAAGATGAAGGTTACAGCCACCTTCAAAACATAGAGGTGGACACCACCGAAAATGCAGAAGATGAAGATTCAAGTCACAGCCTTGCAACAGATGAAAAGGTAACATTGGCATCCATCAGTGGGGTACCCAAATTCAACACCTTCAGGATGAGAGGGGTGCTACAAAGACAAAACATTTTGGTTCTCATTGATGGGGGTGCTTCACATAACTTCATAGACTCAACCCTACTCCAAAGAAGACACATACCCACTATTTAATTTGAAGGATTCAGGGTAGAGGTAGCAGGAGGGCGCACTAAGCCATGTGACAGGTATATTCCGGGAATGAAGCTTACATTCGAAAGATATGATTTGGCACAAGACGTCTATGTGATGGACCTTCCATACAATAATATCATCCTTGGGGTTCATTGGCTTAGTACTTTGGGGGCAATCACTACCAACTACAAGACCATGGAGATGTCCTTCACCGAGGAAAGTGGGAAAAAGGTAGTTCTCAGGGGCATGTCAGGAAACACACCTAGGGTGGTTACAGCAAAACGCATGGAGGCCATTTTCAGAAGAGGAGACATTGCATATGATGTTGAATGTAGAATATCAGTATGAGTGGATAAGAAGGGGGAGACTCATTATTCACCAGAGATTCAGAGGATCATTAACAAGCATAGCAAATTTTTCGGACCCAATCCACCAAGAGCACCACCAGATAGGGGGTTTGAGCATATCATAGAGTTGGAAGAGGAAGCGAAACCTGTCATCACCACTCCCAACAGAAACCCAAAGAAATACAAAGATGAAATCGAGAAGGCTATCAAAGAACTACTAGACATGGGCCACATTAGGCCGAGTTCCAGTCCTTTTGCATCTTCATTGGTGCTAGTGAAAAAGAAGGATGGGACCATGCGCATGTGCATTGATTACAGGGCATTGAATAAGAAGACAATTAAGAACATGTACCATATCTCGAGAATTGATGAGCTATTGGATGAGCTTCATGGGGTTTTTTACTTCACAAATATTGACTTACGTTCTGGTTATCATCAGATCAAGATGAGGGAGCAGGATGTGCCCAAGACTGCTTTCAGATGTCACTATGGTCACTATGAGTTCTTAGTGATGCCATTTGGGATGATTAATGCACCATCCACCTTTCAATATTGCATGAACCATGTCTTCAACAAGAAATTAAGGAAGTTCCTCTTACTATTATTTGATGACTTGTTTCTCTATAGCAAGACTTGGGGGGAGCATATTCAGCATGTAGAACAGATTTTGGCCATCATGGAAGGATAGTCCTTGTATGCTAAGGAATCCAAATGTGAATTTGGAATAACATAGGTCCTCTATTTGGGACACATCATTGGGGTAAATGGGGTATAGATACAACAAGAGAAGATACAATCTATACTTGACTGGCCCACACCTAAGACCCTCACATAATTGAAGGGGTTTCTTGGCATGTGTTGTTACTACAGGAGCTTTGTCAAAGGTTTCTCATAGCTTTGTGCACCCTTAACCGATTTGACTAGGAAAGGAGCATTCAAATGGAGTTCAAAAGCAGAGTTGACTTTTGACAAGATGAAAAAGGTAATGAGTACGTGCCCAGTCATAGCTCTACCAAATTTCGCAGAACCCTTCACAGTAGAGTGTGAAGCCTTCGGGGAGGGAATTGGAGCAGTGCTTATGTAGAAGAGGCACCCTATTGTCTATTAGAGCTGAAAACTGAGGGGTCTTGAGCTTATTTATACCATCTATGACAAAGAGATGTTGTCCATCATGCACGCATTGGCAAAGTTCAGGCAATACTTGGTAGGAGAAAAATTTGTGGTGAAGACAGATCACAACATTCTTAAGTACTTTTTGGATAAAAAGGACTTGAATGAGAGGAAACATAAGTGGGTTAGCAAGATATAGGCTTATGATTTTGACATTCATTTTGTCAAAGGGAAGAATAATGTAGTGGTGGATGCATTATCCAGGAAACCATCGGTTTATGCTATGACTGATATATTAGTTGACTGGAAGGCCCACCTTTTGGTGGAATACTCAAAGAACCAGTTTGCATGTCAATTAATGGATGGATAGGTACAAGATGACAACTTCAGAATAATGGATGACATCATATTCTACAAGGGCTGAATTTTATTGGTTCCTGAATTAGCCTTTAAGGCCAAGGTACTACAAGCATGCCATGATTCACCAGTGGCAGGACATCAAGGATTTGTCAAAACATACCGACAGATAAGGGAAATATTTAAAGGAATATGTGATGCGCCACATCAAGGAATGCACTACTTTTCAGGTAAACAAGGATGGGCACACCCATCCATCGGGATTATTACAACCACTACCCATTCTGGAGCACAAATGGGAAATCATATCTATGGAATTAATCACAGGATTTCCCAAAGCATAGGGAAAGGATTGTATTTTTGTAGTGGTGGACAGGTTAACCAAGTTTGCACATTTTTTCTCCATTGCCACAGACTTTAGTGCAACACAAGTTGTAGATTTGTTCTTCAGGGAGGTCTTCAGATTACATGGTTTGCCCAAGACCATTGTGAGTGACAAGGATAGCAGATTCATGAGCACTTTTTGGCAGGAATTATTTAGGTTGGTTGGTACGACCTTGACCCCTAGCACTAGATACCATCCTCAAACTGATTGTCAAAAAGAAATAGTCAACAAGTGGGTGGAAGGATATCTCCGAAATTATGTATCAAGACAGCAAAAGGCATGGGTTAGGTGGCTTCATTTGGGAGAATACTGCTACAACACCTCTCATCATATGTCTATTGGTATCACCCCATTCAAAGCCTTGTATAGTTATGACCCTCTCTCCTTTGTAGAGATTGTCTTTGGTGACAGTAGGGCTCCTATGATTCAGGATTGGATCCAGCAGAGTCAGGATATACTCAGAGAACTGAAGGATCACCTGCAAAGGGAACAGAATCAGCAAAAGGTTCAGGCAGATAGGCATAGAGTGGAGCATACATTTGAGGTTGATGATTTGGTTTACTTGAGGCTCCAACTGTAAAGACAGGAATCCATCAAGAGAAATGGAGCAGAAAAGCTCCAACCCTAATTCTTTGGACCCTACAAGATCAAAAGGAAGGTAGGGATTGTGGCATATGAGCTTGATCTTCCATAAGGCAGCAAAATTCACAATGTTTTCCATGTGTCATGCTTGAAGAGAGCCATTGGCCAACACATCATTCCTATTGAGGAACTGCCACCCTTAGATGAAGAAGGGAAATTGATATTGATACCAAAATAGGTACTAGAGGTTCATGAGAAGAAGATAAGGAGGAGAAGAATCAGAGAATACTTAGTCAAATTGAAGATCTTACCTATGGAGGATGCTACTTGGGAGAGTGAATAGGTATTACAAGAGACAGGTTCAGAATTTCTTGTGGGCAAGCAATTTCTAGCAGGGGAGACTATAATGTCCCCCACCTCCTGATGAAGAGAGATGGAGAGACTCAGTAGTCTAGTCATCCCCACTGGACTATATTCTCATGCACTATGGGGATAAAGTCAACTAAAATCAACGTTATAATATTAAATTGATTTTGAAAATAAAAAGGTAACTCGGTGAAAGAATAGAACACATGAGGGTAAGCTAGGATTTAACCCTAGGGTTTAAATAACTCAATAGAGAAACAGAATTGAGGTATAAAGGAAAGGAAGGGCGCACTTCTCACTAACCTTTGGATTATTATTGCATTTTGCTTTCGGGATCTAGAGCACAACAGTGTTGAGGGTTTTGAGAATACAAACCCTAGAGGGCAACTCAGTGGTGAAAGATTCCACCTCACTTGTTCCAAGCTTGGTCTTAGGGATGCAATACTCCACCCACACCATTCTACAGTAGCTACAGGTACCATCCACCATCCAGGGCATCAGCGGGACGTAACCTTGGGGGTTTTCAATAAGGGAGGTACACCATTGAGAGAAGGAAGATTCGATCCAAGAGTTTGAGAAATATTTTATACTTTTGGGCACTTGGGTTTTCCCTGCAACGCCTTGACCATCATCTCTAGTGTATTTTGAGAGAGTTATTCTTTCCATTTTGATTTTGGATCTTGGCAAAGAGTTGGAGAGAAGGAGGCGTTATTGTAAAGTAGATCTAGTCATATTGGAGGGGAAAATATTCATATCTCCACCAGACACTTCCTGGGGTTCTGCCCTTACGATCCTATCATTCGAGATAGTTTGGTGTTGGAGGTCTCCATCAACATGGTCGAGTTATTGGGACTCTATAGTCTTTAAGAGGGCACAACCTAGTTTGAAGTTTCAGTCTTTTGAGGAGAAGATCTTGGTATTTCATCTTGAGACCCGGAGGGTTTATACACCGATCTATCATTCCATGGATTTTTGTAGCATTTGGGAGATTCTAGTAGCAGGATTTTTGTAGCATTTGGGAGATTCTAGTAGCAGGGATGAAATATTGGATCTTCCCAGCCATCTAGGAGGGTGTAACTTTAGTTAGGGGGGTTTGGACTTGACCCTGGAGGGAAAGAAGTTAATCTTTTATTGTTCTTCAGCTTGTTATCCAGACTTGGGAGGCTTGTATCTTTATTCTTGAGCATTTTGTAGCAGCTCATATTCCAACTAGAGGATTTATCTATTATTTTTCAAGATCTACAGTGTTGTTGTATCAGGTTTCTTATATTATCTAAATAAAGCTCATATTTGTGTTGTTTGATTCCATATCTGGTGTTTCTTTCTATCTCTTGTATTTCTTTATGATGCATCTTCAAATCTACGTTCATATTCTTTATAACTGAATAAACAAACCCTAAACATAACTCCAAGAGAAAACTTGTATACACACATCCAAACAACAGTTAGCAGAGAGAAGTTAGTGTTTCCAGCGAAAAAAAATGGCTTGGGAACATCACACAAGTCTAGATGAAGTATGTGTTCAAGCTACACATATTGAGTCTAGAGGAAAGAATGTAACTCATGATTTTGTAAAACCATCTAAATCTACTGAAAAAAAAAAAATTAAAGGAAAATGATAAAGGGAAGAAATCAGCTACTTTAAAGAAGGATAAACCCACATGCACTCATTGTAAGAAAGAATGTCATGACAAGGAACATTGATGGATACTTCATCCAGAATTGAAGCCAAAAAAGTTTGGAAACAAAGGGAAGACAAAGACTACTACAACAGTTCAGACAAACTTGGGATCAGAATGAGGGGATGAAACCAAGATCACAGTTACAGGTATTAAAGGTAAAAATTATGAAGCTAGCATAAGTTCTTCTATTTATTCCATTAAATTTAATGATGAAGTTGATGAGATCAAAAGAACTGAGTTATTTCACATAAGAGTCATTTCCAAACATACAAAGATTGATACTTTATTTGATAGTGGATCTTAAGTTGACTTAATTTCTGAAGCAATTGTTAAAAAGTTGGGACTAGCAACTAAACCTCATAAGAATACATATCCATTGGGATGGATTCATAATAATAATCAGTTGCAAGTGACTCAGTAATGTACTCTAAAATTTTCTAGCAGTCCACAGTTTGTTGATGAGGTTGAGTTAGATGTAGTGCCACTCAACATTTGTGGTATTGTACTTGGGAGTCTATATTTTTTTTATAGGAAAGCTATATTCTATCGTGAAGATAATAAGTATCAGTTAACTAAATATGGAAAGGAATATATTGTGAGATCTCATCAGAAGAAGTTGAATCTATCTCTAATCAACACGGGAAAAATGAAGAGGATTGTAAATACTTTCAAGGGGTGTTTACTAATGATTGTAAAATATAAGGATTTTGATCAATCTGAAGAGCCTTTCCAGGTTTGTGATCCAAAACTTAAAGATGAATTAGTTAGCATGGTTTTTGACTATGATGATATTTTTCAAGTTCCTAAAGGGTTACCTCCTAAACGAAAATTTGAACATGAGATACAATTATTGCAGGATGCTCCTCTTCCTAACATTGGAATGTACTGGTTATTAGTTTTGGAAAATGCAGAGACCAAAAAAATAGGTTCAAGAGTTGTTTGATCAATGGGTCATCCAAGAAAGTTTTTCTTCATGTGGATCACCTATTGTTTTAGTGCTAAAGAAAGATGGCACATGGACGATATGTGTTGACTTTCGAGCCTTGAACAAAATTACGGTGAAAAATCGTTACCCTCTTCCTCGCATTGATGATTTATTAGATCAATTGAAAAATGATGTTTATTTCACTAAGTTAGACTTACGAAGTAGTTATCATCAAATCAGGGTTGTTGAAAGTGATATTTGGAAAACTGCTTTTAAAACAAAACATGGATTATTTGAATGGTTAGTAATGCCTTTTGGGCTAACAAATGCTCCTGCTACTTTCATAAGGGTCATGAACGATGTGTTTAGACCATTCATTGATGATTTTGTAATAGTCTACTTAGATGATATTTTTATTTTCAGTGGGACTTGGGAAGAGCATGTTAGGTAGGTACTTGATGTATTGCAGAGAGAGAAACTTTATGTAAAATTGTCAAAGTGTGAATTTGGAAAAACCTCTCTAGTTTATTTAGGCTATATTGTAGGGGGTGGTGAATTGAAGATTGATCCCTCTAAAGTTGAGGTCATTGTAAATTGGCCAAGGCCTAAATCTGCAGCAAAGGTTAGAAGCCTCTTAGGGGAAAAATAGTATTGGAGGAAGTTTATTGCTAACTTTTCTTTGATTGCAGCTCCTTTACATGCTTTGACAAGTGTGAAAAGGGTCTTTCAGTGGGGAGGCAGCCATCATAAATCCTTCGACACTTTGAAGGAAAAGATCAGTACAGTTGTAGTTCTAGCATTTCCAGATCTCCAACAGTTGTTTGAAATTGAAACTGATGCAAGTGAATATGTGATGGGAGCACTGTTGATGCAGCACAGAAATCCCATATGCTATCATTCTGAGAACAAAGTAATAATTAACTATCCAACCTATGATAAAGAACTGTATGCATTAGTACAAAGTGTTAAAAAGTGGAAACATTATCTAATGGGTAAAGAAACAATAATACATACACATCATCAACCATTGCAATATCTACAATTACAAACTAAGCTACAACAATCAAGGCATTTTAAATGGATGGGTTTTTTACAACAATTCCACTTGATTATCAGAAATAAAAAAAGGCATACATAAAAAAGTTGTTGACATGTTATCAAGACCATCAATCAATGCATCTACAATCCTTAAGCACAATTCAATCACTCATGAAAGTTATATTGAACAAATCGCTAAGGATGAGGATTTCAAAGAAATATATGCAACTTTAATTCATGGAAAAAAGGTAGAAGAATTGAACTATCATATTCAAGACAAACTTCTATATCATCTTGGAAAATTATGTATTCCACAAAGTGAAAGAGTTCATGTCAGTAGAGAAGCACATACTTCACTTATTGTTGGTCATTTTGGTGTAGGAAAGACAATTGCACATTTACAAAGATTTTATTATTGGCCTCGAATGTATGAGACAGTGTTTAAATATGTAAAAGGATGTACTATCTGTGCTATCAATAATCCAAGTAATAGGAAATTGGGTCCGTATACTCCACTTCCTATCTCTTCTCGTCCATGGGAAAGTGTGTCTATGGATTTTGTGGGGGGATTACCTATGTCTAGGAAAGGTCATGATTACTTGTATGTAGTGGTGGATAGGTTCAACAAAATGTGTATCTTGATGCCTTGTAATAAGCAAGTCACAACTAAAAAAATAGCACAAATGTTCTTTCAAAATGTATGGGTTCATTTTGGGTTACCTACTTCTATTGTATCTAATCGAGATTCTCGATTCATGGGGAAATTTCAGTCAAGTTTGTGTTTACTCGTGGACACTAAGTTAAATAAGAGCACAGCATTTCATCCACAGACCGATGGACAGACAGAGATAGTGAAAAGGATAGTAGTGAATTTACTTTGAGGTTATTGCAGCAGGCATCCTAAGCTTTGGGATGAAAATATCCATTATGTACAACATGCCTACAACCGTGTCAAGCATTCTTCTACATGAAGATCTCCTTTTGAAACTTGTTTGGGGTATTTACCAAAATCTCCTTTGGATTTTGTCTTTGGTAAATACATAGCGGTGGATGGATAAAATGATGTGGACATGGATACAAAGTTTATTGAACAAATCCAGTTGATACATCAGGCAATACAGGAACAGTTGGAAAAGATCCAAGACAAGTACAAGGCAAGGTATGATATGCATCGAGTTGATCATCATTTTGCAATGGGAGATCAAGTATGGTTATACATCAGCAAGGAAAGGTTGCAAGGTGAAGGTAAAAAGATGAAACCACTCTGATATGGTCCATTCAAAACTCTGGTCCTCCTTATATGCAAATCTATTATATTGTGAATGTTGAAAATTTGAGATTGTATGAGCCTCCTATGATCGTGGATCAAGGAGAAGGTGTGCAGATTCCTTCCATAGAATATTTTTCTCCTAAGTACATGAATGAGCTGCAGGATGACACTATTATTGATAGGAGAGTCTGAACTTCCCATAGGGGTGATGTGGAGTATCTTCGGGTAGGACTAAAAGGCACAAATCCAAGTAAAGCATGGTGGATTGAGACCGGAAAAGTGAGGGAGATGTACCCTCACTTATTCACTAAGTATACCATACTTTTGGTGGTCCAAAAGCTTCCAGTGGGGAGGATTGATCCAGGAGGATCCTAAAATGCTAAAAAATAAAATTTCTCAAATGCTCAAGAAAACGACATGATCGTGAAGTGATCTTCGCTAGCTTTCATGCGGTGCAAATGCATCAAAAATCTGATTTCGTATGACAAAGATATGGTCGGTCAAAGGTTTTGAGTAAAAGTCAAAAGTCAAATGTCAATGATTGTACCACTGATGTCAGCAATCTATCATGCCAACGTCATCATGACACATGGTAGCATATGGGTGTGACTTGTCACATTCAGTTTTAGACTTTCTAGAGGCTGATGTGGTGGATGATTGGACCGTACAAATGTTGACGTGGCAGCATCTAGGCATGACACGTGGCAATACGGATCCTAGCTGGCAGGTAATTCGGTAGTGCAATAGGGTGAAAGGTGGCATTGGCATGGTTTTTGAGTGGGTTCTGAAGTGGCATGGAAAAATAACATGTTTCCAAGTGGCCCAATCATAGGGTGCCACGTGACACCTGCAACAGGCCAAAAGGATCGGGTCAACTAGTTAAACAACCTCTGGGGGATTCGAACTAAAGACCTCCACATATGGAAATGACCTAATGGACCTCCGCTAACCAAGAAGTGAGAGGGGCATGGCTTAATTATACTGCCAACGTCCATGGTTTTGATCTAACTGTTGCGGAGTTTGAGGGAGCGCCCGGTCGGCGGGGGCTACCCACCGACCAGGGCGGGATACTATGTGACCGGGGTCGAAACCATAGGCCAATGACCAGGGGCCCAATCCTTTAGCGTGCAGCCACATGGGGAAATATCCCCAGGAGATAGGAAAATAAAGGGGCATGCGCCCATATTTGGCCCAAAAGTGGGTTTTCAACTATATTATAGCCAATTTTAATGTATTTTGAGCTATTTTTAATGATTTTTAGCCATATTTTTGGGCATTTGAGGCCAGATCTTGGGGAAAGGTTGGGATTCGACTCTAACCCATTTTAGTACTTAAACTAGGCCTGTGAGCCATGGGATTATAGTCATTTTGGATGCAAACTGAGGAGAGAGAGTTCTTATAAGTAATACTAGTTGTCATGTCCTCATCGTGTAAGTGGTTGTTTTGAGCTCGTTGGAGAGGGGATCTTTGTGAGACTTGTTTTGGGACTGGCGAGGAGGTCTTGACCAACATATCAGAAAGTTATTTGCAGCAGATTGAAAGCATTTTCATGTAAATTGAGCATTTTTTAGGAGAAATAAAGTGGTCATCCACTGGAAGCGAGACCCTAAGACATAGCCAAACCCTTTGGTGAACTCCGTTATCAAACCTCTTTTGTCTCTCTTTCTTTCTTGTTGTTGTTTTCTTTCATGTTTATTCCACGGATTTAAAGTTTAAGTGTTGCATTCTTATCGATCTAATGCCTTGAAACACATTAAATTTTCACTTTCTTTAATTGTTTGTAATACCTTCACATTCAGATCATTGACCCATAGCCATAGGGATTTTTCCCATAACATTTACTAGATACCTATATCCAAAAACCAAAAGGAATACTAACCTTGAAATGCATACAAAGTAGTTGAGGAGGACTTCCTTGAGTACCAAGTGGCAAGTTAGAAACATGCATACTTATTCCTTGTTTTGGGGAGTTGACCATCATGTTGTCCATCATTCTATTTCGATACAAATGGTAAGAGGAAGGGGATCCAAGTTTGTGAATGGGGGTGAATTGTATATCTATTGTGAAAATTGATACTGTGAATCCCTGTAGATCCCAGCATTCAAATTTTATTGGCCAGTCTGTCATGGATCCAAGGAAAGAGATGTGAGAGCCTTAGGGATTACATTGCAAACAAGGAGGTCCACTTCTCTGGGTTATGGGGACTGAAGGAGGAAAGAGAGTTGGTGATTTGGATGGTTTCATGAGTGAATAGGCTGAGAAATTAGTGGGAACTGGGTTAGATAATTCCTCTTTGTCTTTGTGGACTCATAGCTCCAGCATAGGGTGGACAATTATAGAAATACCTAGTATAATAGTTTCTATGGATGGGAGGAACATCTCATGTCAATAGCTAGTTGGTGTAAATCATTGTTAAAGATAAGTGTTATACAATATATGTTTTTATATGTGTTTAAGTTGTTAATTATGTGAATTTTTGTACTTAATTGCTATCATGTTTTAATGAATAAATGTGCATTTATGATGTGAATGTGATCATAAAAACTTTTATGAGTCTGCATGTCATTTGTCATTTTTCATGTACAATTTGCATTATATTACAAAGCATAATAATGATATGGTATCAAAGGTAATGATATGGCGAAATTATGGAAATTGGAGAAAATTTCCAGTGCCCCCTCCATCCCAGTGGGCACAGGGGTGGATGGGTATGTTACACCATGACAAAGACCAACCAAGGCTATAACAACGGGTGCAAAATCCTAGAGGAATAAGGTTTTAGAACACCTACGAAACAATTGGATCTCAAAACCCCCCTCCTCCCCTTCGGACCCCATCCTCCCTCCAACTCATTTCAAATGAAAATGGAACGTATGCACTTAAGTAAATTGGCATTTGTACCTTAATAATTAAAAATGATTTTCTTTGTATTCTTTTGATTGTGACAAGTGGTTTTTTAGCATTTGATCTTTTAATGGTTATCGATATATTAATCATTAAAAATTTTGTTACCTTTCCCAAAAAAAGGTTATGATAGGTTGTTTTGATTACCATATTGTTAACTTTAATTGCTTTTTGTAAATAAGTAAGTGTGTACACGTTTGGAGATCATTTCATTAAGTGGGTAAATTAAAGAATTGATAACTTTAATTGTTTTTTTTTAAATAAGTAAGTGTGTACAAGTTTTGGAGATCATTTCATTAAGTGGGTAAATTAAAGAATTGATGGATAAGTTATTACTAAGAAGAAGTATCAGCCCTTTCAAAGTATCACATATACACATATTTTCAAAGAATTAAACACATTTGTTGGTGGACTCTCAAAGGAGGATCAGCAGATTGAAGTTGGAGTATGCATCTAGAGGAATCATTGGCTAGATTCCTCTCACTATGTTTTATGAATACATGTTTAGTAAATATGCAGATGCATAGGTTATATGTTCTTTTTGTTGTGAAGATGTTTAGAGTAAATTTTGGGTTTGTATAAAGCCCAGTAGTCTGAGCATATATCTGTCAAAGAACATTAATATGTGAGACGTCATTTTGCATCTAGAGTTTTTTGGCTTCAATTTAATAAGTAGGAGACAGTTGTAAAAGAAGTTTAAATTTTGAATGGCATTGATATATATATGGTATAGGTCCAAGTGTTGTGAGCATCTAAAAAATGTTATTCTCCATTCAACTATGAATGGAAATTATGTTTTTTTTCTATGCCAAAAAAACCTAAGAGATGAATTTAAGTGGACATGAACATTATGGTAATTTTAAAAAAATGGTTGTTGAAACCTTCTTGCAAAGAAAAAAATTAACCACAAAATGAGAAAAATAAGGCTTATATGCACATTACATTGAAATTACATATGTATTGAGACGCCTGAAAAGTAAATGATAAGTGGGGTAAAACATGTATTTTGCATTGTTTCTTGTTAACTATGGTCATTTTATTATGTTCACTATCGGTTAATTAATGTTTATTATTGGGGTGGTGAATTAAGAAGGCAAGTTGGGGTTGAGAAATTTCATGAAGGAAAGAGAGCAGAAAGCACCTTTAAATAAAAGGCTATATGCATATAACCATTAAGAGAGCAGTAATAGCTGAGTGGGGTGCATTGTTATGAATGACAACGAAAATGGAGTTTTAAGTTGGCAACAACTAATTATATCCCTTGTGCCTGGCTTTTATGTATTCGTGTAGCATTGAATTGTTTGAATCGCCGAAATTGTGGAAAACTCACTAGGATAAATTAATGTAATGTTGGGATGTCTCTCTCTTGATTATGAAGTAGGAAAATGTTCTCTTGATTATGAGGTGGGAAAATTTTAAAAGAAAGTGGAAATATCTCTTTCTTAATGATTTTGATATGATAAGTGCATTGAAAAGTATGAATAATATTAAGGGTAGTTGGTAAGAATAATAATGATGACTTGTATAATTTGAATATTGAGGTTAAGTTTTAGATAGGGATCTTGAACTAGGACACTCACATTAGTGAGGTGTATTTGTGTTTTTGAAGATTGGTGTTAATAGTTTAGATGTTTTAATCTTAATAATGGTGTGTTCTTAGGTATTTGAACATCTTGAGGAAAGGAAAAGAGATTATTAGATAGGTTGAGTCATTTATACCTAGTAAGAAGCTTGTATTCTTATACTTAGTTGTTAATGGATTGGATGAGAAAATCCTTCATATAATAAATCATGATGGTTACATGTGACTATGTGTAAGAAGGTAGGTGGCTTCACTTCATGGATTTATTTCTTATGGATAATGTTGGGCCCTCCATTTTTTAGAAATGTTTGTTTTTGGGAAATGCCAAAGTTTTGAGGAAAGTGTTATATGATCAGTTGGAAAAGGGATAGTAGCATAAATCAATTAGAAGAGTGGAAAGCTAACTGAAAGGTAACTGAAAAGTAACAATAGTGGAGACCACAAAAAGCACTATGCACTAGCTGGAAAAGCAGTTAGAAAAGTGGAAAAAGCATCAGATGCTAGCGGAAAAAGTCTAGAAAAGTAGCGGAACAAGAATTCCAAGAAGCGACCATGAGAAAGATATAAAGAGGAAGGTGGTGTGATGAGGTACGAGGTTGTTTGGTTGATTGGTTCGAAGGAAAAAGTTCCAAACTTCATGAATGAGCGTGCAAGAGAGATACTCTGGGTTTTTTGTTGTTCGGGTTGGGATCAATTTATTACTATCATGATATTATTGTGATGGGTTTTTTGGATGTTATTGTGCTTGCGCAGTAGGGTAGAGTCTATAATGGGTATATGGGAATAGATTTTTTTGCATAAGCTATTGTATGAGAGATGTACTCATTGTATGACAGTTTTGAGACGTTGATAATATAATGGATTCTTTGGGCCTTAAAATTTTATTATCTTGTGTATGAATATATGGTTTCTATGCTACGCAATTACTCCGTTCACGTGTATTTAGAGTTCAATCATTGTTTATGAATGTCTTTGTGTATTGATGTATGAATATAAGCATGGTAATGTCAAATCGGAGGACACGTTCTCCTTGAATCACTTCACCACACACGTCTCGGTTGCGCTTCGGGTGAGACCTCCTTCCCTTGTGGAAGGTTGAATATGATATCACTCCTATACTACAATGGTATCTTTTGTTGGTAACCTCCGAGAACCCTGGTCTTGATTTTGCACCAACAAATGGTTATGTTGTCAGGACCTGAACTTTAAAGTGAGTTTTTAGAGGATGCCTCATTGGATCTTCAAATCTGAAGTTGAGAATTAATGGGAAAGAAGGTGCAATGTGTTCATAGAGAAATAAGTTGAGTTGTGACACAAAATCTTTGGGGTTGTGAAGAGTTTTGTCTTCTATTCGAAAACTGCAAGTGACGAGTACGAGATCTTTTGGATTAGATTTCCTGAAAAAATATTCAAGTGGTTCGATTGGCTGAAAGAAGCTCTAGAATACAAAGATCGAGTTAAAAGAAGATATAACTGGACCATTGAGGGTTTAGCGGCTCTTCACCAGTTAGATTATCATATATCTCGTGTTGTTTTGTTTTGGGTACAAAATGTCTTGGAATGCTACATTATCGAGTTTGTTGCAAAGAACCACCAATATTTTTCAAAAGCATAAGTTGTATTCAAAGAAAGAGCCAGAGGAAGACTATTGTGGTAAATCCCTCTTTGGATCAATATTTTACTAGCGAAAGAAGCAATGTTATGTGTTCCTTCACTTGATATGGCAGTGTAAACCCATGTGCTTGGAGGGGGGTGATTTAGGAGAGGGTTCATGAGTTAGGTCAAGGAATATTTTATGGGAGATATGGGGGGTCCTCAAAAGAAAAGTGCAAGGGACAAACAATATCAGACTAGGGTTGTTGTTCTTGAGAAGAGGTGGTGGAAACATATGAGAAAAGTGATGAAGATGTATGGTTAGTCAAGGAAGGAGATTGGCTTTGAGAGTAGTCATAGGAAAGAGTTAGAAGAGTTGTGGGAGTTGAAAAGACATGGAAGATTGGCTAGTCGATGGTTTTGTTATCCCTCGATGTGTTCCAAGTTGTTGTTGGAACGATGTCGAGGCACCCCAGGGGCTAAGACTCAAGATGAATCTTAAAGATAGATTTTCAATAAGGTAACTATGCAATATTTAGGAATTTTTTCCCTCTCTCTTTCTTGAAACTATAGGACCTCAAAAAAACTCAACCCAGGTGAAAAATTCTCTCAACTCTCAAAGGCATGTGTCTTCAAGTGTTTCAAACAATCAAGCTTTAAAGGAGAGTGAGATGGTGAATTAGAAGAAAAACCAGATAAACATACAAGGAAATATTGAAAATAAATCATGTAGCTTATAGAAAAAGAATAGTGTGTTGAGCAATTAAGAATTCATCATCTCTAACAGGTGCATAAAGATCACTAAACATGGTTCAAACAGTTAACATCCTTGTACATTTAAATACATGGAGGTACCCTCAGCATATCATATAAATGCATAAAGAAAATGACAAGAAATGGTCATTCATTCAAAGGAAATCACTTATGTGTCATGAATAAACATCATACAGTAATACTGAATATGGTGAAAACTTTTTTGCCTGACCTTTTATAAATCAGATATGCTACAAGAAAACCAAAATGGGAAGAGATACTTTACAAGGACACAAACACTACAATAAAAATAATTGCATATTGAAACATAACACATGGGATGAATTTATAGTTTCCTGTTGCATTTACCATATTTATGTGCTCAAGGTTTCTGATCAAACAGATCCTCTTATAAGAAACTCTTAAATTCCCCAAAGTCTCGACCCTAACAATGAGTGCCTTCATTGTATTTTTTTACTCTCTCTCATGTCTTAAAATTGTTTCTTCAAACCACTTCCATGTTCTTGAATATTCTTACTGCTTCTTTATTCTTGAGTGGTTTTCCCCCTAGTAGAAAATAGTTATTTTCACCTGCAAGGATTTCTGTTATGCTGAGATCGTGGAATAGATGGACATTTTCCATTCAAAATATCATTGCATCTTTGTCCCTTAAAATCCCTTGCAATATTTTTTTTGTTGGTTGAGCACTTGAACTCAAATTTGTAGAAGTCATGAAACTCAGCCACCATTAGATCGATCTCGGCGAGTAATATCAGTCGTTGATATTTTAAGTATGAGACTTAGCTCATCAGATCGGATTTATCTATGAGTGTGATCCTCCCGAAAGGAAACAGACATGGTGCTCAATGGCTAGGTGAGGTTGATGTGCTTGAGAACTGAAATCAAACCAAGATCGTCGATCTGGAGTCTGATCCAATGTGAGCCACTAATTTGAGCTCGACCAAAAATAGAAAATCCTTTAAGACTTGATAGCATCGTTATTGACGTCATTAGGGTCCCAATGACACATGCCAACTTTAAGTTGATCTACGTTGGAGTTGATGCGGCAGAGGGGTAGACCACGCATCACGACCCGGTGACTTGGTGGTCCAACGATCCTGATATGCTTCAAGATCCTGGAAATAGATCTGGACAGTCGATCAGAGGTGTACCCATCGAAGTGGTCCAAGATTGAGTCTCAATAGGACTCTAACAAGGGAGACTCTGAGCTAGTCCATCGGAGTGAGACTTGTCAGAGGTGTTATGTTGGAGCTAAAGGGAGGAAGTGATCCAAATGGATATCGGTGGCCACCCACCTATTACACTGGCTCAAAGAACAGTTTTCCACTTTGGCAATTTTTTTAAAGTTTTTCGAGTCCCAAACTTTTGGGGTCATTTTGAGGCCCTAAACAACGTTTTTTGGGGATTTGGGGGGCTCAAGGATTTTCATTAGCATGTCCTATCCCCCAGAGAAAGTTGTATTTCTCAGATATACCTTTCCAACGAGGTATCGAACACCACAAACAAAGATCGTATGCAAAAGTTACGCCCTTGGGAAGTTGACGTATCAACTACCCCCACCAGGGCCTGCAAACCTTTTGTCCTTTCATATTTTGGAGTTAGGTTTTTGGATTTTCATTATGTTAAAAATGCCTTTGGAGCCTCATTGTAATCATCATCATCTTCTTTTTAATGAGTGTAGTCTTCACATCTCTTCTCGGAGATAAGTTGCCACCATTCTAGCGAGTTCATTCACTCTGTATTTTTACAGTTCTGTACATTTCTCTCATTAAGAGAAATTGTGTATCACTGTATATATGTGCCTCTTGTTATATGTAACACCTTGTTTCCCTGAGTCTATAAATATAATTATATTGGCCAAGGAACTATGGAAAACCTAAAAGTGTGAATGTTTGATTTGATGGACCTTTGTACAAAAGGTCGATGAATGTAAATTATGTTATTTTAATAGAAAATGGTTACGTGTTGCATGACCTCTAAAAGAGGGGATGTGCTAAGAGAAAACCATGAATGCTATGAAAGGTGGTGGAGGGGACTTGGAATGGTTGCGTTAACCTCCACCGAACCAGTACAATGCTGGAATTAATTGCTCAGATCAGAACAACCCTCTGACCCAAGAATGAATTACAATCAGGCTGGTAGGTGGGAAGATCTCCTCAAGAGTTAATGAGGGGATGGGGCAAACTGCCCATCCGTAAGGCTTCTAGACCTGACCACAGACTACGAATTCGAGCCACACGCAACCTTGTTGAGGAAGGCAAGAAAGGAAGTGTGGTGGGCAGAGGAAGACCTGCGAGAAAAAAAATGCAGAGAAGAGAGCGGAAACTCTTGAGTCCGAGGAAGGACTGAAAGAGGAACAKTGAGTTCTGATCACAGAAAATAGAGATTGAKCCAAGAGAAGGAGAGTAACCTTCGTCCTTATCTATTTTTGTATTGGGATAAGGAGAGTTACCTTCATCCCTAACTTCCATTGAGATGGAAGTAAGAGACTGAATCTCAAAGCATCATGGCTTAAGCTCAGGGGTGGCCAGTGATAAATCCATTGGGAGTGACTGGTCCTATGGTTGGGTGGAAATGAGCACCCCTTTCAGCAGTCCCATCACACTCTATGGTTCTTATGAGTGTTTTCTTTCCTTATGCTTTGAATTTTAAATAATGGATGCATGCAAGTATTTACATGTCTATAAACGATTCTTTCTTTGTATTAAATGATTAAGTTATGAGTATGCGTTCGTTACCTTGAGAACCTATATTTATGCTTGGATTTCCATATGCCCTAGCTTAATCACTCGAAGGTGCTTTCCCCAAAAATTTACCTCATTGTTCCAGAGTCAGAGCAAGCCTCTGGGCATAGCTACCATTTTGGTAACCTCACAAGTTACTTTGCCTTGATTCATAGCTTAAAGTGTTGAGAGATGGGAAGGTGTTCCCTTCAGACCAGTAGTCTAGGAGACTCTGAACTTGCACCTATTCCCTTAACCAAAAACCCGACTAAGTGCGGGGATTATAGCCCAAGATTTATATGAATATCCACGTGACCTGGGTCTAGGAACCTTGGAGCTCGAGGCTCTGAGATGTCAAATTGCACAATAGTCAAGTTGAACCCCGCAACTGCTATGAACCATCGATCTATGAACGGAGATCCAGGGCAGGGAATCATTGCAGAGCGCGAAGGTGAAAATAGCGGACGTGTTAGTTCGCGTCCCGCAATTCACCCTTGATGTTGATCTTAATGGGCTGGAAGATCAACGATCCCGGTTACACTAGAATCGAGCGAGCACTTTCCAGATTGTGTAGGTCAAACTCTCTGGTAAAGAGTACACATGTTGGGGCCCCACAATTTCTATGAACCGTCAATCGTCGTTGACCTTTGATCTGATTTTGATGCAACCCCTGAAACACAAGGAGCGCGTGGGATGGAAAAATATTCAAGGAGATCAATCTCAGAAGAGATAGCGCTTTTAGGATTGCAGACGAAATCTAGGAGATGGGCCCGTAGGAGGAGCAAAGGTCAAATCCTTCGAGCACTTAGAAAATCTTCTAAGTCAGAGTAAGTCAGAATATCAAGAGGAGGACCGACAGTGGTCGTTGGATCACAATGCCAAGGATCGACAACATTATGATCTAATCAAGGTGCATGAACCTTATCACTCTGCACACGTAGGAGAAGAGAACTTACCAAAGTTATGAAGTCCTGAAGTAATTTGGGACTGTCCATCGTTAAGGAGAATAGGTGGCATAAGATCCATAAATCTGAAATTTCATGGACCGAGAGGAGGTGAAATAGCCGAAGTAATTTGAAGTCATCCTTCACCAGGAGCTGAATCTGGACCGCCAGATCCAGACGGATACATGGCGACAGACCACAGACTATGAAGGAGTTTGTTCGAGGTTTTTCAGTTGAAAGTTGAGATTCCTGAACCCCGAAGACCCAAAGTGAATTTGGACTGCCATATCCAAAGGGACATGTGGCGACAAATCGTGGACTTCAGGGAAATATGTGCGATATTTTTCAGTTGAGATCTGAGACTCCCAAAGTCCGGAGAGCCGAAGAGTTGAAGTAATTCATAACCGTCAGATTAAGAAGGGACGTGGCGTGCATCTATGGACTCTAGGTAAAGTCTCGAAGTAATTCATAGTCGCAAATCTAGAGGAGATGTGGTGTAAATCTGTGAACTCTGGGTAAGGACCCGAAGCAATCCTTGATTGTCAGATCCAGAGGACAGGTGGAATAAATATATCGACTCTAGGTAAAGACCCGAAGTAATCCTTGATTGTCAAATCAAGTGGGCACGCGTCAGTGGATTATAGCCTTCGGATAAAAGCCACTGGAAAAAAGGGTGAAGTTTGAGATTTGAGATCTCAGAAGTCCAGAGACCTGAAGGAGATATCGACCATTGATCGAGAAAAGGGCCACAGAACCATTGATCTAGTTGAAAGGTCAACCACCCGAAGTAGAAGTAGGGTCGTTGATTTAGGAGGACAGGTGTCCGCAGATCGTCAACTCCGAAAGATTGAGGTATAAAGGAAAGAAGGGCTTGAAATTTGAAAAGTCTGAAGTCTAGAATCATGAAGGAGATCACATCTGTTGATTTAGGAGGGGCATATATGAATCGTCATTTCAGACAGTACCATCAATATCGGTAGATCGACAATCCCATAGCATTGTGAAGATCGGAGGTGTGGGAACTTTAAAAATTTGAGGGCGAGACATAATCCAAACCCTGGTTTTCGAGAAAGGACACGTGGAAGCTCGAGGAGAATTGTGGGCCGAAAATTAGTTTGGTTTCAAATCGCCTTTGGCCACACCCACAATTGTGTGTTTGTGTAAGGTCATCTCCCAAGGTCACACCCAAGGAGGGGCCAAGAGAAAAGGGGCTAATTCCAACTCCGAGACTTCATGGAAGAGCGAAGGATAAGGTCGCAGGTATCATAAGACATGCACCAGAAGCCGCAAGGGCCTGTGTTTGATTAAGAGGTGAGATTATCAAGGTCTCAAAGTTTTGTTTGACTTAGAGAATCGGAGAACCTTGATCGGAGGATCGGGCTGAGTCCTGGACTACCCAAATTAGGAAACGTAGATGGAAAGGATCTGTTCTTGTAAGGAGGACAAAATTTTATTTTATTTTCACCCCATCGTGGGTGTGTTACAAATTGGTATCAGAGCATGGTTACAACACTTAGCCTGCTTGGGATCATGGACGAATCGCTTAAAAACTCTATTTGGAGTAATTTTCAAAGAGTGACACTCTACCTTACCTCTTTCTTAAAAAGTCTGGTTTAAAATGTTATTAAAGAAAAGAATGAAACTTTCTACTATGTGTGTGCATTTAAGAAATTGAACCGTGTATTGTTCATGAACTAATAGACTTTTAGCTAACAATAAGTTTTTTTTTCAACACTCGAGCAGTCAGTAAATCACGGGAAAACTTCAAGACTAAAGGATGGTGATGTGTCATGAAGTGGGGGATGGCTCCCACAATAGAGAAAGAATCTGATGAAAGGAGGGCAGTGGAAACCCCTCCAAATCTGGTTGAAACTGTAAGGATCCTGAGGGATGAATTACAGAGTTGCAAAGCTGACAATGAGAGATTGATAAAGGAGAAAGAAAAACAAACATAAATTAACTTAGTCTTGCTGCAGATCTTGTCTAACATACAGAGGCAACTACAGCATGAACCCGCAACCAGTCATGTGGACCGATGACATAAGAAGAGAATTCAAAGTCTACCTGAGATCCTAAAACATGACTCCATAAGTGACCACACTGGGAGAAGTGTCTCGAAGAAGGCCCAACCTGAAGGCAGGGGACACTCATCAGTAGAGTCCTCTGGAAAGGAAGCTGGCAAATCCAAAGGATCTTCTAATAGTAGAGCAAGCTCACATTTTCAAAGGAAAGGAAAGAAGCGGAAGCGTTCCAAAAATCATGATCCTAAATAATTCAACAAAGCCAAACCACCCTCTTTCGATGGAGAGATTAGGAAGGGAGAAGAGGTTGAAGTTTGGCTACTTGGTTTAAAGAATTACTTCAGAGTCCATGAATACTCTGAAAAACTTGAATGCTCAAATAGCCATCTTTAACCTGAATGGAAAGGCTTCCATTTGGTGGGAAGACCTTAGGAATGTGAAAGGAGTCCATGAGAAGGACTTGCCATGGAAACAGTTTGAGAAATACTTCAGGAAGCAGTATTTGTCAGACAAATTCATGGATGGGAAGATTAAGGAATTCTATGAACTTGGGTTGGGGTAGCTCACCATAGATGAATTTGTCAATAAATTCCTTGAACTATTGAGGTATGTACCCTACATAAAAGATGAAAAAGTAAAAATGCAGTGGTTCATTAGTGGGTTACCTCAGACCTTCCAGGACAGGATTGAGTTTGACGAACCAAATACCTTAGAAGAAACTATTCGGAAGGTGAGGTATTTTTATGAACAGTTTGGGAGTAAGACAAGACCTCACGAGGACTAGAAGAAGAAGAGTAGTTCGGGATTCCAGAAGAAGGGTTTTAAATCCTAGATATTTAAGAAATATGGAAAATATTCTAGAAGGAGCCTTCCTACTAGAAGTGTATATCAGCAAAATTTCCTCTCTCAAAGTGGAAATAAACCTTTTAAGACAGTCCCAGAAAATACCGATAACCTAAAGAAGGAACCCTTAAAATGATAGGGTTGTGGAGAAGATCATTGATTGAGGGACTGCCCACACAGACAACAAAACAGTAAGGGAGTCTACAATATCCAAGAAGCTATTACTATCAATGATGTGTCTAGGATCATGCCACGAATATATGCATCCTTGGAAAACAATCAAGTTGACCACCAAGCTTCAGTAGTGGAGCTGGAAGGTATGATCATCAACCATCTAGTTTCTATTTTAATTGGACCAAGTTCTAATTTGAGTTACGTGGCCCCTCAGACTGTTGATAAGTGCAAACTAAAACCAATTAGACATGTTAAACTCTGGTTGGTGTGATTAGCCACTGGGACCAAAAGAAAGGTAGCAGAGGTCATACCATCCTATTAATTCATCATGGGTGGATTGCCCACCTGAGCGACCCTTAACATACTTCCCCTAGGATCTTATGACTTGTTGATTGGTATGGATTGGTTGGCTGCTTATAAAACTAAATTGGA
>SNQJ01S0015886.1:37066-53920 GCA_010110895.2 Picea sitchensis | reverse complement strand
CTGCCAAAAGTATCCAATCACCCTAAGAAATATGCCAATTGATAGATCGGGTGGTGGTAAGAATAACCCAGGTGCCTGAATCTCCAAGATCCCTCTCAATATCCGTAGATCTGAATTTCCCACTAAATGGGGTGCCCCACTGGATTACTAAAACCCTAGTTGGTTCGGCCCTGATGAAGGAGGCCTCCAAATGCTCTGAAACTCTCCAAGAATATAGATCGGTCGATGGTAAGAATAACATAGGTGCCTGAATCTCCAAGATCCCTCTCAATCTCCGTAGATCTGAATTTCCCACTGAATGGAGTGCCCCACTGGATGACTGAAACCCTAGCTGATTCGGCCCTGATGAAGGAGGTCTCCAAATGCTCTGAAACTCTCCAAGAATATAGATCGGGCTATGAGAATCTCGTGGGAGAAGTTTCGGGCTCAGATCTCAAGCAGATCTCCCTAGATCTGAGTTTTACTGAATTACAAGACATCCCCTATGGCTCCAAGACGTCCCAATCTGCAGACAAATGTAGAATGATGATAACCCTCCAGAAAATCCCTCAAACTGATGGTACTTCCCCTTCTGAAGCACTAGATGGAGATGGGCTGATACTAGAATGGTGTGGAGGAGTCTTTCATCCCCGAGACCAAACTGCGGAACAAGGTGAGTGGATATTTCACCACTGAGTTGCTCACAAGGGTTTGTACAGCAAACCCCCAAACTGAATGCTCAAGAGCAATAGCAAATGCTAATCTGAAACCAAAATGCCTAATAGGTGCACCCCAACCTCTTTCTTATACTTTTCCTTCTAATTCTCTGTTGAGTTAGGTTAACTCCCAGGGTTAATCTTCTATTCTTCTGTTGAGTTATCTTTTACTCCTTTCCTTTTCCTTTCTTAAGTCACTTAAAAATATAACTTTTAACTTCTTGAATTTTTCCCCCCTTCAGTGTGAGACTATGACCTAGTGGGGGTGCTTAGGCCACTGAGTCTCCTCATTACCTCTCTAAGAGGTGGGGGACATTACACACCATTCCGGCAAGCTTGTTTTCCGCTTCATTTTACAATTTTAGCTTATTTCCTTATTGAATAGAAAACCAGTTTTATTGTATCTCTATTATTTTGTGTTAAGCATATTTTAATAATCTGTATTCATTTCTTTATGCTCATAAAATATGGATCAATCCCCAAAATAACTTGGTTCTGTAACTTTCCATAGGCTCTCGAATATTTCCCTATGTCTTGAATTCATCCAATCTCAGCCTAGCAACCTCAGCAAGCCTTCATATCTTTGATGAGAAAAAATATACTACTAACATTGACTCCAGTGAAGACAACATACACATGTGGTCCATTGAGGACTGTAGACCAAGTGCCTTCTTCTATTGGGTTATGGAGTCTGCCACAAAATGATACATCTCCCTTATACCTGAGAACTAATCTGATATGTGAAACAAAAATGCTCAACAACTTGCAGCATTAGAACTCTACTTACTTGTTGAAGTAATGAATGATGAAAGAAGTAAAATTAAAACAAACTGAATGGAAATAAAAGAAAAGGAATTATTTATGTACAGGGTAACAAAAAATTGCAGTGATCATTACTGTAAGAAGTGTTTGAGGAACCTCCCATTCACAAGAGCCCCAAAAAATTATCCATCCAGTTGGGCTAATTCATATGTGTTGTCACTTTGCACTGCTTTGACCGGTCAAAGCCAAATATTGTCAAACTTTCCATGTTTCCCTTTATCTTCCCTTTGGGCATCCCATTTCAAGACCAGATCTCTTATCATGAAATTTCTTTCCTTAGTCCTTTTATCAAATATTTCCTTTATTCTTTCTTGGTGAGCTTGGGACTTTATATGTACCTTCTCTCTTACATGTTGAACTTCAATCAGCTAGTTAATTCTTCTCTACATGTCATTTGATTATGCCTCCTCATCTTGTAGTAGTTTCATCACATGAAGGATAAGTTGAATGGGGAAAATGTCTTCCAATCCATATACTAGATGAAAAGGGGGAGTTCTGATGGCTCTTTTAATGTTGACTATGTCTTCCCATACATCATATTTCAAGTGTGAATCTCATACCTTCTTATTTTGGGACAACATTTTCTTAATAATATTAATGAGGTTTTTATTAGAGGATTCATCCAAACCATTTCCCTGTGGATAGTAAGGAGTAGAGTGTCTGAGCTCTATGTTATAGTTCTGACAAAACTTAACCAATTTGGCAGATTTGAAGGCATGAGCATTATTAGTGATGATATTTCTTGGGCACCTAAATCTGACCAGGATATTTTCATCAAGGAGCTTCATGATGACTGTATCAGTAGCTACTCTTGTAGGGATGGCCTCTACCCATTTTTTGAAATAATATGTGGTTGTCAAAATCCAATTATGTTGTCCACTTGAATTTGGATTAATCTCATCGATGAAATCCAATTCCCACTATTGAAAATGTGTCTAAGCTTTGATTTGTCTTGGTGGAAGGGGAAACAACTTTTTCTTTCCAGCAAACAATTGATACTCTGCACATACTCTAACCATGCAATTTACATTATAAAACAAAGAGGGCCATTAATAACCATCCTTGAGGATCTTATATGCAGTGGCTCTCCAACCATGGTGACCTCCACATACACCCTTGTGAAACTTAGTGATAATACTCTCATCTTCTTCTTTAGTGAGTAAATTTAGCAGAATTCCCCCTAGGCCCTTCCAAAACAGATTTTCCCACAAAATGCAATACTTCAGAGCCTTAAGTTTAACAAACCTAGCCTTGGATTTATCCCATGTTGGTGAGAAGCTAAAATTTTACAAGTAAAATATGATGTCTTTATACCAATCAGACTGAGAAAATTTAGAATTTACCTCTAAGGATGGTTCTTGTGTTTCGTCCCCTTCAGAATATGTTTCTATGATGTATGTTTACAGTGTATTCAAGTCTAAAACTATGCATTTATACTTATCCAATAGTTTGGCTAGTCCTTGTCCTTTTACTAGATTTGTGGGATTGATCTCCACATCATACTCTTTGATTTTGGCAATCCATTTACCCCTTCTTCCCTCACTCTCAGGTTGTGTGAGAATGTCCTTTATAGTACTAGTGGGTGCATAAGCCAATATCTTAGAGTGAAATATATAATCCTTGAATGCTTTCAATGCTTTGACCAATGCATAAGCTTGTTTTTCCATGCTATTGTATTTCAACTCAGCATCCCTCAAGGCCTTGCTGAAAAAGGTTATGGTTTGTTCTTGATTTTCTTCATTCTTATACAGCAACAAAACCGTTATAGTATGTACTGATGCACAAGATAAGATGAGGAAATCCTTATCATAATTTAGGCTGATCAAAACTGGAGACTCTCCCAAGGCTTCTTTGATCTACTGAAAATATTCTTTAGCTTTGGTTGTCCACTTGACTTTATGGTCCTTTTTCAACATGTTGGTAATGTGCTTCACCATTTCAACAAAATTAGGGACAAACATTCTCAAAAAAATTATCCTTTCTAGGAAAGCTTGTGTTTCTTTATTGTTCCTAGGCAGAGAAATTTGGTTGATTTCCTCCACCCTTTCTGAATCTATTTTCACTCCTTCCTTGGATACGCTATGGCCCAAAAACTTTACTTCTTTCATAGGAAAATAAGATTTTTGGGGATTCAAGGGCAGCCCAATTTTCCAACATTTCACATAGGTCTTCCTTAAATGCTTGATATGATCTTCATATGTCTTGGAGAATATAGTTATGTCATCAAGATATATAATGATGAATTTATCCCTCTCACCCACAAAAGCGATGTCCATAGCTCTCTGAAATGTTGCTCCTGCATTTATCAAACCAAAAGGAATTTTTTCATACATGAAAGTCCCACAGGGTGTTGTGAAGGTTGTATTTTCTCTGTCATCTAGGTGCATTGACACTTGGCTATATCCTGGAAAGAAAAAAAATCATCATGGATATCTTGTTTTCCCCCACCACTTTTTGCAGTATATGATCCATCTTGGGCAGGGGGTATTTATCCTTCAATCAACATTTATTCAGGTTCCTAAAGTCCACACATAGCCTTATTTCCCCATTCTTTCTCCTTAGTAGAACCAAACTAGCTACCCATTCAAAATACCTTAGGGGAATAATAATATGGGAATATAATTATTTTCTCACCTCTTTCTCAATAGTAGGAAAAAGAAGAGGATTAACTTTACTGAGTTTCTGCTTGAAATGCATAGTACCATATTTGATGGGTATTCGATGCTAGATGACATGAGTATCATAATTTTTTAAGTCCTCATATATCCATGCAAAAAAATCCATGTACTCTTTGAACAACTGCAAATATTATGACCTATGATCAATGGGAATAAATTCGGACAATTTAATATACTTTGGCTCCTTTTATGTCCCAATATTATATTCCTCAACGTTATTTTCCTTAGGAAGGACAACTGGTTTTATAGGCACATCATTTCTATCAAACATTCATTCTAAAGGCGCCAATCCTTTGGGAATGAAGTTATTCTTGAGTTGCAAGACTTTATGCTCATCCATGTAATTGTTGAATCCAGGGATACCTTCAGCTTCATCTCTAATCCTATTTGGTCTCTTCTTCATCGTCTGAGTCAATATGAGTATTTGCAAACTCATCTATCACTTCCATGAATATTTTTATTTGTTTTACATCTTCAAAAACTTTTCAATAGATGATTTTATTAGGAATGAATGGTATGTATCTCATCTCAATCTCATATTTATCTTGATGGGTGGCTGGTACTTTAAAGGTACTAACCACTATTGCTAAAGAATCAGTTGGCTAATTAAACTCTCTTAAAACAACATAAATATTGAAAACTTCATAAAAAAATATCAATCACATCCCATACCTGATTTCTGTAGGCCTTCATTCTTGGATGCCTTGTTTGGTAGGAACGTTTTACTTGCTGCACAACTAGCCATCAATTTCAAAATGCCACCAACTTGGTAATTTGCATCTTCCTTGATACCTCCAAGCCTAAGATCAAGGATTCATATTCAGCCACATTATTTGTGGCCTCAAACTCTATCTTGTAGGACAAATGGATTTCCTTTTGGGTAGGAGAGATGAGCACTATACCAGCCCCAATCCCTTCTTTTCAATATTCCCCATCAAAAAACATTTTCCATATACCATCTATCTCTTCAACAAGATTTACAAGAGGATTTGCAAGAATAAGAGTTTCATTGTACTCTTCATTTACAGATAGGATACAACATCCTAGATCTTCATCAACAGCATATATGGGATGCTTCACAGGGTTGTTCTAGTCACTAACCACATAAGCAAATTTTGTCCCTCGATACAACCTTCTGAGCTCTCCTCCAAAAACTGGTATAGTGGCATAAGTCATATCCATATGCATAGTGTCTCCCAATCTCATATTTAGCTTCATGGGTGGCCGATACTTTAAAGGTATTGGCCACTACTACTAAAGAATCAATTGGCTAATTAAACTCTCTTAAAACAACATAAATATTGAAAACTTCATAAAAATTATCAATCACATCCCATACCTTATTTCTGTAGACCTTCATTCTTGGATGCCTTGTTTGGTAGCAACTTTTTACTTGCTACACAACTAGCTATCAATCTCCAAATTCCACCAACTTGGTAATTTGCATCTTCCTTGCTACCTCCAAGCCTAAGATCAAGGCTTCATATTCAGCCACATTATTTGTGGCCTCAAACTCTATCTTGTAGGACAAATGGATTTCCTTTTGGGTAGGAAATATGAGCACTATTCCATCCCCAACCCATTCTTTTGAGTATGCCCCATCAAAAAAAAATCCATATACCATCTATATCTTCAACAAGATTTACAAGAGGATTTGCAAGAATAAGAGTTTCATTGTACTATTCATTTACAGATAGGATACAACGTCCTAGATCTTCATCAGCAGCATATATGGGATGCTTCACAGGGTTGTTTTGGTCACTGACCACATAATAAAATTTTGTCTCTCGATACAACCTTCTGAGTTGTCCTCCAAAAAATGGTATAGTGGCATAAGTCATATCCATATGCATAGTGTCTCCCAATTTTTGTGTCCATGTTCTAGACAACATCATGCCATAATTATTTGGTAAGTCAGCTATGACCACATTCATCATAATTCTCTTAACATGCAACTAGGACAGGGTGAAAACCATGTCCTTGATCATCCCATAACATTTCATGTTTCAAGCATCAAAATAATAGAGGTCATGATATGGCCTAGTTATCTCCAACCCCAACTTTTCCATGAATATTTTGGTCATAAGGTTGTGTGATGCACCAAAATCCAGCATACGATAGTGAAACATCTTACCATGAATATTTAAGGTTACATAGAAATGTTCCATAGATTCCTCTTTGTCATCAATGTGAGGGCCAAACACTAGTGTGGGGCATTCATCTTGTACATTCAAAGTATCAGGAAGACTTGTTGATCCCTTCTCCTAAATATGTTTCTCAATTTTCTTATGGTATGAGGGGTTTTTAGCCAGCTCCACTAGAGGCATAGGAATCTTGATTTTAGACAATTCATGTTCAATATTGAAAAGTGAAACTAATTCCTCAAGTTCTTTAGTTTCTTTTTCTTTTTTTACAAGCTCCAAAACTTCATTTACCTTGGGGATGTCTAGAACTTATTTAGCTTTATCTTTGGAATGATTTGGACCAACTTTCTTGGCCTGAGGTTGATTTTTTGAAAAAGGCCTAAGATCATATACTTCTTATGCATCTTAACTTGTAGTGCATCAACAAAAATTATGTACTGAGCTGAGGATAAAGTTCCTTTGTTGGGATGATTTCTAGGCATCGGTCTCCTAGGATTTAGAGACTCTTCATAGTCATTTTGGGTTAGATGTATGGAATCATTCTGATCTTGGAGGTGTATTTCCTCTATTTATTTGGAATATTCCTCATCCACTACTTCTTCAACAAGGTTGTTATCATTGTTGGTTTTTACAGGGGGTTGGATGGGTTGTTCTTCATTTCTTCTCTCTCTTCTCATGAGATGTGGATTAGGAGGTATTATGAACTGAATAGGATTATGATTCCTTATGCCTCCCTATTGGGGAGTTCTTTTTTTATTGTTATGTTATATCTCAAATCTCTACATTTGCTTTGTCAAGTTCCTGGTCATTTTGGACATTTCATCCATCTTTGCTTCTAGTGAGTCTCTACTTGGATCAGAAGTACCACAGTCTTCCCTGACCTTTTTATTTTCTGCCTAATCCTTCTTTTGATTCATGTTACTTGATTCAATCACATTTCTCTCTATGTATATTGCATCCTCTTGCATCATGAGTACGGGTGGGGATCTCCTTTCCCTCGCCACCATGGAAAAATCAGCATCAAATGCCCCAACATACATGACTTTGGTTGTTGGTTGTGATGGATTTATATCTATAGGGATGTTTTTGTAGAGATTAATGAACCTTCTATTGACATCATCAATAGTTTCATTGGCCCTTTTCTTTATTGAGCCAAATTCGTTTAGGTAGTATAGGTTATTCGTTTTCTCACCTTCATTATCTCATAAAGGTAGCTTCTAGAGTTGGACAACTATCAATTGAAGCAACGGGTAGATTTTTGAACCATTTTCAAATGTCTCCTTCATGAAGACATCATAAAGTTTGGAAAAATAGCCTCATGAATACATCATCATTATATACAAACTAGTCATATATAAATTCATGGAAAGCACTCATTTGCTCTTTAGCTGAGCGAGTTTTATCCCCATCAAATTTTGGGAGACATTTCATGTAATTATCATGGAGGTCATGGGTCATTTGGGGCATATTCAATGGGGAAAAATAGGTAATGACCCAAGGATTTTTAGGTGGTGGGGGAGGAGGTTGATTTCCCCCAGGCCTCCCTTCACCTAAGCCAGCCATGAGATTTTGTAAAATGATTTTATGGGCTTCAAGGGACAAAGGATCAACAGGGATTTTCAAGAATGGTTTAAAGGAAGAACTGATTTCTTGGATAAATTCTACAAGATAATTATGGATATCTATCAATGGTTCTAGAGGAAATTTTGAAGCAGAAAGAGAGTCTTCAGGTATATCAATTAAATATATAGATTTGACACTTTGATGAATAGTAGATAGAGATATTTTTGGATCGAGTTTACCTGATAAAGAAAACATCTGATGTTCTCTGTTATTCTTTCAGGTCACAAGTTTTTCTACATATGAATATATGGAAACCTGATCAAGATCAGGGTGGCTTATGTTGTATCTTCTGGTAGAGGCCAGGTTGTTCTTCTGTGGGTTCTTTAGGTGAAATGTTAGCAACCAAATGTATGAATCTTGTTCACCGTTGAGGCTCAAAACTCACAATGTCATATCTTGGGGGAAAATATCTTCAAATTACGTCCCTAGGAACAGTGTTATTCTGGATGTTATCCCTCGAGATGTTCGAGGTTGTTGTTGGAATGATGTCAAGTCACCCCAGAGGCTAAGACTCAAGATGAATCTTAAATCCATTTTTCCAGTAAGGTAACTATGCAATATTTAGGAATTGTTTATCTCTCTCTTTCTTGAAACTATAGGACCTCAAACAAACTCATCCCAGATGAAAAATGTTCTCAAATCTCAAAGGCATGTGTCTACGAGTGTTTCAAAAAATCAAGCTTTAAAGGAGAATGATATGGTAAATTAGAATAAATAAAAGATAAACATGTAGAGCATTGTTGAAAATGAATCATGTAGCTTATAGCAAAATAATAGTGTGTTGAGCAATTAAGAATTCAGCAGCTCTAACAGGTGCATACAAATCACTAAAAACATGCTTCAAACAATTAACATCCTCATACATTTAAATTCATGGAGGTACCATCAATATATCATCTAAATTCACAAATAAAATGGCAGTAAATGGTCATTCATTGAGGGGAAATCAATTATGTTTCATGAATAGACATCATACAATATTACTGAATATGGTGAAAAATTTGTTGTCTGAGCTTTTATAAATCATATCTACTACAAGAAAATAAAAATGGGAAGAGATGTTTTACAAGGACACAAACACTATAAGAAAAGTAATTACAGACTGAAACATAATGCAAGGGATGAATCTGTGGTTTCCTGTTGCATTTACCATCTATCTATGCTGAAGGTTTCTGATAAAAAAACTCTGGTTATAAGAAACTCTTAAATTCCCCAAAATGTCGACCATAATTATGAGCACCTTCATTGTCTTTTAGTCTTCTCACTCATGCCCTAAAACTGCCTCTTGAAATGACTTCCATCTTCTTGAATATTCTTACTATTTCTTGATTCTTGAGTGGCTTTCCCCCTGGTAGAAAATAGTTACTTTCACCTGTAGGGATTTCTGTTATGTTGAGATCATGGAGCAATTGGACATTTTCCAGTCAAAATATCATTGCATCTTTGTCCCTTAAAATACCCTACAATCATTTTTTTTGTTGGTTGGGCGCTCGAACTCAAATCTACGAAAGTTGTGAAACTCAACCATCATTGGATCGGTTTTGGCGAGTAATATCAGTTGTTAATATTTTAAGTATAATACTTATATCATCATATTGGATTTAGTTGTGAGTGTTATCCTCCTGAAATACAACAGACCTAGTACCTGATGGCTAGGTGAGCTCGTTGTTCTTGAGAAATGAAATCAAACCAGGACCATCGATTTGGAGTCTGATCCAATGTGAGTCGTTGATTTGAGATCGACCAAAAATAGAAAACCCTTTAAGACTCATTAGCATCATTTCTAACATCATCAAGGTCCAAGTGACACATGGAAACTTTAAGTTGATATATGTTGGCACTGATGTGGAAAAGGGGTAGACCACACATCGCGGCCTGGTGCCCTGGTGGTCTGATGATCCTGATATGATTCGAGACCTTGGAAACGGATATGGACTGTTTATCAGAGGTGTACCCATCGAAGTGGTCCAGGATTGATTCTCAATAGGAATATGACAAGGGAGACTCTGAGATAGTCCATCAGAGTGCGACCTGTCGGAGGCGTTGTGTTGGAGCTAAAGGGAGGAATTTTGATGACAAATACCCCAAGGAATATAAGAACTAAAACAACTGAGAGTCATTGATTTGGATATAAAACAAATTAAGGTATTTCATCTGTCTCAACCAAGAGAGAAAAATGTATAAGGCTTCGACAATGTCATGTTGGCATCGCCTTGGATACATCATGAMTTTATATTGGCCCACGATGGTACCGATKCAGAAGATAACCATGAAATGTGTCACCCATTTTTTATGTGTTTCTTGTGTATCTGATGGGTTCTACATACCCACGTGGCAGCTTCATATTGGCCCAACGCCTTATATGCTTCGAGATCTTGGAAAYAGATATGGATCGTCAATCGGAGGTGCATCCATAGGAATGATCTAGGATTGGATCCCAATAGGACTCCAACGAGGGAGACTCTGATGAAGGAGACTATGAGCTAACCAGAATCGTTGATTTCAATTCAAGTGCACAATCATTCATATGTARTCATCTGACTAGTCGGGGTCCACAATATTGTTGGTGCCCTATTCTTATGTTGTGGTCTCATGATAAGCTCCTTTAGCTATTAGCGCTTAGGTACTTTTGGGGTACGATAATCGCTTTTTGACCCTCTATAAGCGCTCAAGTGCTCAAATATTTCCTTGGGAACCAATAGGTAACATTTTTTTGTTATCTCCCTGGATTAGCCCCAAAATAACTTGGTGCTTTAATTTTCCATAAGCTCTCGAAGATTTCCCTTTGTCTCTAATTCGTCCAATCTCGACCTAGCAACCTCAGCAAGCCTTCATATCTTTGACAAGAACAAATATAGTACTAACAAGTTGAAGGAGATATTTGGTGAGAGAGGTGAAGGTTATTAAGGAGGCAAATAGGATAAGGGAACCTTAGGAGAGACAGATGACGAAGTAAATATATATGCCACCACTACAGAATAATACTCAGTCGGAACCCTTGAAGACATTGCAGGAGAATCAGAACCTGCAACGCTTGAAGGTGTTGGATTTCATCAAGATGTTAGTGCAACACTACAAACGAATGAGACCCCCCATATCAAAGAATTTCTCTCTGGAGGAAAATGAACTAGCCCTAAGTCACCCATTCCCCCAGTGCCATCCATAAACCTGGTAATTTCTACAACAAATCTCTTAGTCAATTCTGTTATTTACAATCCTTCCAGTCCAGCAAGTCCCAGTAGTAGTGGTAGTAGTGTAAGTTTAGCAATTTTTTCAATTGTATCACAAACAGGACCATCAAGGTTCATTCTAGTAGGATTTCCAAATCCCCCAATGGCGCATCAACATGTAGGGTCTCTCAGTTGATACCTGGAGTTCTAGGGTAAAGGGGATGAGGACGTTTAAAAATATTGGTTTCTTTGTGAAGCCATCTAGATGTCTCATGGAACTATAGACATGTATAAATTAGTTGAGTTCCATACTACTTTGAGGGGTCGAGCTCTAAAATGGTACACGAAGTATATTGAGTCGGGGAATAATCAAGGGTATCCTTTGTCTTTATCCCAAGTGAAGCATAGCTTTATAGAAAAAAATTGGCTCAGTCGGAGCAACAAGCTCTCTCTGAGTTGCAAGAGATAAAAAAAAAAGATACGGTGAGTCCACATGGGAATATAACCAAATATTTAAGGATGTGATAGGGAAATTAGAAAACCCTGTCCATGAGGATCATCAGAGAGAATGGTTTATTAAGATGTTGTTACCATTAAGCTGAATCACGTTGACTCGGAAATGGATAGCTACTTTGGGAGAAGCATTGGAACAAGCCATGAAGATTAAGGCTATGGCGGGCTATCCTAGAAGCTTGCGGGTAATGAGACCACCTTAAGATAATAATATTTCACAACTGCAAGGCTAGATCTATGTATTAAATGAGAAAATCCAAGAGTTGTCCCTTTCTAGAGTAGGTCAACTACAAGTATGGTGTACTAGTTGTTATAGAAAAGATCATACAGCAACTAAATGTCCAATATTGAGGGGTGGAGGACCCCCTAATCACCCGATGGCACCTCCACTAGTAAGACTGTCAAGAGGGGTCATGCAAGTTGTTGCTACAACATCATTTCATGGCCATGTTCAATACCATGCTTTTATGAATCATCAAGGAGACCAGAGAAATGAGTATTGCGAGATATATATAAGTCACAGGCACTGCCCTATTCTACAGAAGTATACCCCAATTCTGAATACCATGTTTTGTGATTTTTTACTACCCATACTACCAACCAATGTAGAGCTTTGGATTCTCTTGTTATCAGATTAGATCGTTCAAAATTTAGAGTCAACAAAACTCCTCAATGGTTTGGAGGAGGCCACCAAGGTGGAAGAAATTTTAGGGGTGGACGGACTAGCGGGCAAGGACTAGTTCGCTGCTACAATTGTGATGAGAAAGGGTGTCTCTCTAGAGATTGCTCCCTTCTACAGAGACCTTGGTGTGCACATTGCAAGAACAATGCCCATGCTAATGAATATTGTCTAGATTTGACTGCCAAGTGGGAAGATCAAGCTATACAGAGGGTGTCAATCTAATAAATTTTGAACCCAGAGCTACGACTGACCAAGAGAGGCCTAATATTAATGTCATCAATAGAGGAGGTGCAAAGACTGGTGTTGATTTAGAAATTCCTCATCATATTAAAATCCAAAAGGTTGTACCTGAGAATACCAAGTATAACCTCGTAAGGTAGAAGGAATTATTTAAGGACACAATCGAAATGTTCAGACACATGTCTATTTCTTCAATGCCTGAGGTTGTGGAACCAAGTTTTAAGCCAAACCCTCAGTAACCAAGAATATTTGGAGAATATCTTACTCAGATGAAGCCCCTAGGTCAGTCATAGAAGGTTCTTGATCTGTGGTTACAACTATTTTATGACATATTGGACGATGAACAACTCACTGGGAAGTTGTGGAACACAATCAAAAGGGCCTTGGGAACCGAAGGAAACCCATAAGAGTCCATTGTTTATAACCTCCCATCAAGGAACGCAAGTTGGATACAGAGAAGGAAGAGGAGAACTGGGAGAGAATTGTGGTTGAATTCTCATCTACATGAATATGAGATCAGGGATGTTATGTTGAACTTGGGATATAATGTTAATATCTTTCCAAAGAATACCTAGGAAGTGATGGGAAAAGCCAAGATAGTTTATTCTTTGATACAATTATGGATGGTGAATCAATACTGCATTTATTCGGCAAGGAGGCTGCAAAATGTTGAAGTGTATTTGGCATGTGTCAAAATAGTGGCAGAATTTGAGGTCATTGAAATAATGGGGGGATAATATATGTGCCCAACTCTTTTAGGCATTGACTATGCCTGTGAGAACTATGCTATAATAGATCTAAAAAAAACTTATGACCTTTGAATTTGATGGCATGAAAGTGACTCATCCTCCATACTTGTATCAAGGTCCATGGTATATTGACCCAGTAGATGAAAATATGGAACAGGATGTTCTGCACCAACTATACACTATGACTGCAGGAAACAAAAAATATTACATCAATCCCACTACAAATGGATCCATAAGTTGGTGAAGCATTCAGTCTATGGATGAAGACTCTGAATTTGCTTGGGAAAATTGGCAGTATGGAAGGTATGAAAATTTCTCTAGAGGTTGCGCAACTATAAAGTCAGTAATATGGATTGGATATGATATAGGTAATTACCCAACATACGATGGCACCTCATATCTACGTAGTTTCCTTGTTGACATGGAGGAAAATCTTGTTGCATACCCAACAGTTTTAGCACTTGATATAGCACTGAAGTCTTCCCCAACCAAGTGGTGGGATACTCACAAGGAAACTCTTTCTTCTTGGGATGAGGTTAACCTCGCCATTCAATACCATTTCTTTCTTTTGTCACAAGTCAACCAGTCTAGTAAGGATCAGAAGCTAAATATTCAGGTTGTAACTCTAGAACCATACGAGGGGGAATCTGATCCAAGGGAGCATATTGAATATTGCATTGAGGTATGGAAAGTTGCACAACTTCCTTCTCAGTTCTGGGTACACCAATTTTTCCATCCAATGGGAAACATTATGAAATCATGATATGTGCATGAGGAAACTAGAAGACAAATTGCGTGTTGGAAGGTTCTTAAGGGTTAGTTCTGCCAATATTTATATTTTCTAGTAAGTCTCCTGAAATCACCCTAATACGGAAACAAATCAAGAAAATGTTATTTACTGGTGAATATAAACCTAAATATTTTCCTATAGTATGATCTGAACATTAACAGTTGCTTCACTATATTTTTTATCCATCCCCCACAAGAGTACCCATGGCTTGTAGCAAGGTTGATAAGGACCCTGACAATTTCGAAGACTTGGAGGAACTTAGACACTTAACATTTAAGGAATTTGCAGGAACAAGAATAGTTAAAGACACTATCTTCAATGATGTCAGTAGTTCATATACTAAACCTTTGAAGTTGCAAAACATAAACTAGGGAGTGAGGAGCATCCTAATATGGCATCCATAGGGAACTATTAGGATGAGCAAACTATGACAGAGATACAAGCTTTGTTGCGGGAGTATGAGGATTTATTTCTTAAGAGTTGCTCAGAAGTAAATGGGATTAAGGGAGATTTAGGAGAAATGAAGATAGATCTCAAGCTTGATGTTAATCTAGTTAAACACAGGTCATATCGCCTAAATCCTAAAGTCAAAGAAAAGGTTTAGAAAGATATGGATGAGATTCTTGCAACTGGATTAATCTTCCATGTGGATGAGGCCGAGTGGATCAGTCTTATTTTAATACAGAGCGAGAAGGGTACTGATGATATAAGAGTCTGTGTGGATTACAGGAGTTTGAACTCAACTTGTGTACATGACCCTTTTCCTACTCCCTTTAGTGATGATGTTCTTGATCAAGTAGCAGTAAATGAATCCTATTCTTTTATAGATGGATTTTGAGGCTATCATCGGGTTAGAATTGCGGAAGAAGATAAGAGAAAAAATACCTTCACTACATAATGGGGTCCTTTTGCTTATAATGTTATTCCCTTTCGGCTGAAGAATGCCCCAATTGTTTTCTCTTGAATAATTATTGCTGCTTTTCGAGAATTTATTCATAAATTCCTTGAAGTATATATGGATTATTGAACTGTGTACATCCTATTGAAGGAGCACATATGTTTACTATGGTTGATTTTTTATCGTTGCAGACAGCTACAGATTCATTTAAACCTGAAGAAGTGCATTTTTTGTATACCCTTTGGAAATGTGCTAGGACATAGTACGCAGAGATGGAGTGTTAGTTGATCCTACAAAGGTTGTTGTAATACTGAATATTCCTCCTAGGACTTCCAAATAGTTGTGTTCAACATTGGGTCATATTGGATATTATCACAAGTTTATCAGAAATTATGCAAGTAGAATTGCCCCGTTGGAAAAATTGTTAAATAAATTTGAAGCCTTCAGTTGGAAGCTAGAGTGTGATCAAGAATTTGTTACCCTCAAAGAAAAATAGAGTACTTCCCTTATTCTTGTATATCCAAATTGGCAAGTGGAATTTTATGTACACATCTATGCTTCTGGAATTTATTTGGGTGCAATCTGTGTGTAACCTAGTCAAGGAAATTTTGATCATCCCATCTATTTTTCTAGTACAAATCTTTCTCGGGTCGAATGCAACTACACTACCACTGAAAGGGAAGGTTTGGAAATGGTTTATGCTTTGAAAAAGTTTAGACATTATTTGTTAGGAATCCATTTTAAATTCTTTATTGATCATTCCTCTATGAAATATTTGGTAAATAAGCTTGTGTTAGAAGGGAGAATTTGTAGGTGGATCTTGGTGTTCCAAGAATTTTCCTTTGAGGTCATTGTCAAGCCTATAAAATTAAATGTTATTCCTGGCCATCTCTCTCAATTAGAGTCAGGCGAGAGTGGTAGAGTTTTTGATGATCAATTCATTGATGCAGATCTATTTAGAATTGAATCTATCCCTAATTATACTGCTGACATTTCCTTGTTTCTCACTACTTGTATTGTTGGATTACTGAGAGGGGGGGTGAATCAGTAATAGAGCAATTCAATCAATTTTAACCACAATATGCAAGTGTTATATCAATCTAGCATTACCATCCAATAGTTTCAGAGTAAATAAGCAATGAACAAATGAGCAATCATACACATAGATAGTACACCAGTGTTTTTACGTGGAAACCCAAAGCGGGAGAAATCCACGAAATGATTTTCCTTATATGTCTTTAAGAATTACATTCATTGAAAGCACAAACTTCCTTTGTTTTCCAGCTGCAACTAGAAGGAGGCTCCAACCCCCAAGTTTCTCAAGCTACAACCTGAGGGAAGCTACAACCACCTATCCTTGCCTCGTCCCACCTCCCTGGTGTATAAGTAGAATTATGGAACCATTGTCACACTATCACTGTGAGATATATTGTTGTAAACATGTACCAATCAACATGCACCAAACAACATGTACCAATAACCTAAACCATGCATCAACCTCTACCTCAACCTGTAATCAACCTGTACCATAAACAAGTGCATCAACCATGCACCAACATGTACCAAACAACCTGTAATCAACATGTACCATAAACAAGTGCATCAACCATGCACCAACCTGTACCAAACAACCTGTAATCAACCTGTACCATAAACAAGTGCATCAACCATGCACCGACCTATACCTCAACCTGTACCATCAACAAGTGCATCAACCATGCACCAAATATGTACCAATCATGCATCAAATACACATAAACTATGACTCATCAATATGTACCAACATCATCAATTATACACCTCATGTATGTGCCAACTCATCAACTACTTGTCTCAACCATGTACCCAAC
>SNQJ01S0015886.1:17222-27428 GCA_010110895.2 Picea sitchensis | reverse complement strand
TGCACGAATAGACCATGCAATAAGATGGGTAGGCACGAAGATAAGGGAACCACCCAGCTTCCATGGAATAAACAATTTAGAGGAATTCTTCGCATAGTATGAAGATGAAGTTTTATAGAATCAGAGACTCTTAGCACTTGCTATAGCACTCAAGGCCACACCTGCAAGGTGGTGGGGCGCACACAAAGATACAATCACAGATTGGTAGCAATGTGAGCGGTGACTGTGCATAAGGTTTGACGCAGAACAACAAAACAACAAACAACCGAAGTATGATGGACAGGGGGCACCAACGGAACACTTGGAGAAGTGCAGAACGTTGTAGAAAATGACACCACCAACGAAATGGACTCATCATTTCATACACACTCTAGAGGGCATACCAACAAACTGGTATACAAACCAGGAACTATGCATAAGGTTCGATGCATAACAACAAAACAACAAACAATTGAAGTATGATGGACAGGGGGCACCAACGGAACACTTGGAGAAGTGCAGAACGTTGTGGAAAATGACAACCCCAGTGGAATGGACTCATCATTTCATACACACTCTAGAGGGCATACCAGCGAACTAGTATATAGACCAGGAACTGCGCAAAGGGACTATGACCTGGACGATATTGCAACATAATTTTACAGTCACTTTCTCATTCGAGCATGAGAACCCCAACATAGACGTAGCTCCGAAATAGATAAGAGAAGTGATATTCGTCAAGGAACCAGAAGTCGAAATCATAACAGAAGGACAATAGCGGAACAAACAGACAATCAAAGAATTGTTGTCATGTTACCATGTGCAGGAGGAAGCACCGGATGAAGACGATCTGTGTGATATCCATATCAAGGAAGTAAAAGGTGAAAGAGAAGTGGAAGTTCCACCTATCGAATCATAAGTTATTACTACGTCGATCAAGGTTAGTAAAGTCAACATTGGGACAGTTGAGAATCCCAAAATGGCCAACATTGGAAATTATTCGAATGAGCAAACAATAGAAAGCATGAAAGAGTTACTGCACGAGTACATCGACATGTTTCCCACAACATTTATAGAGATGAGGGGTATAGTAAGAGAGCTAGGAAAAAGAAGATATCACTCAGAGTTGAAGAGAGACCGATCAGACAACGACCATACAGATTGAACCCAATATATAAGAAGAAAGTGAGCGTTGAGATCGACAAGATGCTTGAAGCCGGAATCATAGAACCAGCAGAAGAATCGGAATGGATAAGCTCGATGGTAGTTCAGGAGAAAAAACAAGAAGGGATAAGGATATGTGTCAACCTGAGGAAGTTGAACAATGCATGCCTACATGACCCGTACCCTACACCTTTCACGGACGAGGTTTTGGAGAACATAGGAGGACATGAAGTTTACTCATTCACTGATGGATTCTCAGGCTACCACCAAATCAAGATCACACAGGAAGACAGATACAAGACCAAGTTTCCTACAGAATGGGGATCCTACCAGTACACATTGATGTCAATTGGATTGAAGAATGCACCAACAATATTTTCCAGAGTAGTCATCGTCACATTTAAGGAATTCATTTACCAGTCTCTAGAGGTATACTTGGACGATTATACAGTCTATAGTTTGTTGAAACAACACGTAGAGGTCTTTAGGCTAATGTTGGAAAGATGTAGACAGTGCTAGATATCGTTAAAAATAAAAAAAATGTATATTCGAAACACCGTTTGGGATACTATTGGGCCATATAGTATGCAAACAAGGTTTACTAGTAGATCCTGCAAAGATTGCAATAATTGTTAACTTGTCAGCACCAAAAACAGGCCACCAGCTAAGAGAGGCATTGGTTCACACAGGATACTACAAGAAGTTTATCAAAGGATACATGCAGATTACCTCACCAATGGAGAAACTGTTAAGAAAAGATACAAAGTTTCAGTGGAACGACAATTGTCAACACAATCTAGATATGTTGAAATAAAATATGGTCACCACGCCAATACTTGTATTTCCAGACTGGGAGAAGACATTCCATGTAGATGTAGATGCATCATCCATATCACTTAGAGCTATCTTGGTGCAGCTAGGAGTGAGAGATATGGATCACCCTATAGCATTAGCGAGCAAAAAGCTATCAGAATCAGAACAAAACTATAACACTACAGAGAGGAAAGGTCTAGCTATGGTCTACACACTACAGAAATTTAGACATTACTTATTAGGGAAACACTTCAAGATGTTCATAGATCACTCAGCCCCTAAATACCTAGTCAACAAGTCAGTGTTGGGGGGAGAATATGTCATTGATTACTATTGTTTCAAGAAATTGATGGTGAATTAATAGTCAAGCCAGGAAAAATGAATGAAAGACCTGAACACCTATCAAGGGTCACAAACGGAGAAGAACCTACAAATTTAAAGGACAAATTCCTGGATGCACAGTTATTTTCAGTCCAAATCGTTGTTGAATACTTTGCAGATATCTTTCAGTACTTGAGCACAAGTACTTCTACACAGGAATATAACATCGCGCAGAATAAAAACCTGGGAGTCCAGGCTGCAGACTATCAATTGATCACATGACACTTATACAAATGGGCACATATAGAATGTTGTGAAGATATGTGTTAGAACATGAAAGACCAAGAGTTTTAACAGAATCCCATGAGGGAATAGCAAGAGGAAATTACACAAGTAAAGCTATTGTGCAGAAGGTATTGCGCACAGGATTATGGTGGTGGACCATTCATAGAGACTCGAAGACGTACTGCTAGAGATGCGATGTCTGTCAAAGGGTTGGTAAACCCAACAGAAAGGAAGAGATGTCATTACGACCACAGGTAACATTTTAGGCAATTGAAAAATGGACAATAGACTTTGCGGGACCAATCAACCCATCAACAAAAAGAACAGGAGAAACGTACATTATCACCGAGACTGAATACCCTGACAAGATGGACTGAAGCAACACCAGTGAAGAATTGCAACGCAGAAATAGCAACACAGTTCCTCTTTGAACAATTAATCACTAGATTTGGGTGCCCAAGAGTTTTGATGAGCGACCAAAGCACACACTTCATTGACAACACTATCAACTCTATGACGGAAGAGTTTGAAGCGCATCATCAGAAAAGCACACCATACCACCCACAGACAAATGGCATAGTAGAGGCATTTAACAAAATCCTTCAGAATGCATTGACAAAGATATGTAATGTTGACAGGAATGATTGGGACCTCAAAATACTAGATGTATTATGGACCTATAGGACTACGTGCAAACAGTTGACAGGTCACACACCATTTAAATTGGTATATGGCCAAGAAGCAGTGGTGCCATTAGAATTCATGGTACCTAGTTTGCGCATAGAAACAATTACACACATGACGGAACGAGGTGCAGTACATGAGAGAATAAATCAATTGATGACCATGGAGGAAGATCAGATCCTACAAGGTTTCCACCAACAAGTTTAGAAAGAAAGGGACAAAGCGTGGCATGACAGACACATCAAAAATAAAACTTTCAAGGAAGGAGATTTAGTATCAATGTATGACAGTAAATCCATCCAGCACCCAGGAAAACTCAAAATGCACTGGTTAGGACCATACGAAGTAAAAATTGTCACATATGGGGGAGATGTACAGTTGAAAGACTTAGCAGGTGCAGAACTCAGAGAGATTATCAATAGGAGCCGACTGAAGCTGTATAAGGACAGTCGACCACCCACAACTTGAAACTCGCCGCACAGTAAATAAATTTAAAAAATAAAAAATAAAAACACAAGATATTAAACGGTACCAATGGAGGTATAATGCACCGAAATAAGAAGGAGCACGCATACTTAGGAGTAAAAACTCGGCGAGGACAAGGCCAATGGCCAAGTCGCAAGGGAAACAAGCTGAAAAAGCAAAGACGAAAAAAGCAGTACGAAACGACGGAGTGATGCAAAATTGAATGCCGAAAAGGACCGATGGGGTGCCACATTAATCGTACCAACTAGAGACGACAAAGGAGAGTAATGGAAAGTACGAAGGAACTAGAGTTTCATTGAAAACACAATAAAGGTAGCGTCTTCGACAAGATTCATGCGATGCCCATACAAAAAACGGACACGGGAGCAAACAGTTTATTCCGACATGGGAAAAGACAGAGAGCGAGAAAGCATACGAAGCACAGAGAACAGCTCACAAAGGTTAACAGAGACCATCGAACTCAACAAATGATAGAAATTCACCACCATGGCACCTCCCAAACAAGTAGAGTCAACCCAAACATCCAGATACTCCAGAGTTAGAACCAGGACTTAGGGACAATTGGAGGAAGGTGAACAACATCCACCAAAGATTGTCAATATCGACGCAATTCCATCACCAGATAGAACACCGATGAACCCCATACTCATGGTGGAAAAAACCCAACATCCATCACCTGAGCGCATGAATGTGGATATGCTGGCAGAAGAACATGAGCAACCAAACCAAAGCACATGAACCTTGAAGGAGGCGCAACCAGAGAACCCTATAGCAGCTCTGAGATTCAATGGGACGACGACGAATCAGGAAGCAGCAGTAGATCCAGACGAGTCTCAAACAACCGTGTCAAACCACCCACAGGAAGGAACAGTGGAAGATGTCACGCGCTGACCAAAATGGTTTTCCGAAGTACAACCAATCGAGGATGGAACCTCGGCTAGCCACTACCGACGAAAGACAATAAGAAGGTACCTAGGTCACCACGCAAGCAACCCATTGTAGCCCTTGTTTTTCCACATATACCAGACATGGTGTGGGTGAAATCAAACTTGCTAGGTCATGTCGAGAAGCTGAAATACTCATACCACGATGTAACGGTCACAGACAAGTTCTCGAAATTTGCAAAGAAAGTATATTTACAGACTATGGGCGTGAATGCCGATGGGGAACCAGTTCATCAACCACTCCAGTGGGAAAAAGGATTGGATAAAACAGGGATTTTAGGTTTGCTAAAGCTACCACACTTTGGCAAAGTACAGTACGCAAGCAGTTGTGTCAAGCAATTGATGGCAATCACACATGGCGGAGACATATGGTTGGAGAAGCTCGTTTTGATAGACATGGATCTCATTGCGCAAATTACAGGGCTGCCATCCCGGGGCATGGATCCCATGCAATTTCTTGACGATAAAACAAAGGAGAAACTACTCGTGGAAGAGTTTAAAAATAAATATGGCACTGACAGGGGAATGCGAGGAATCATTATCAAGACAATCAATGATGTCGCGCCATAAATAGCCACAAAATTATTGGCCTGCAAGCTACTAAGAAAATGTCGCAGGGAGGAAGTCTCGACTGGGGTCGTCACAGTTGCAACACAATGTGTCGAGGGCACCACAGTTAGTTGGGCACCCTATCTGTTGAATTTGTTTCTGGATGACTACAAGGATGCGCAGGATCTAGGAAAAAAATTCCATTACTCATGAATTCTCATGTTGATAGCCATCATGGGATGGAAGGAATCGAATTACACATTTGTTTCCACCAGACCCAAGATGAATCAGGGAGCAGACCCAAGATGAATCAGGGAGCAAGATATTTATCAATTGGGCACCAGACGCCAAGAACAGGAAGATCAACGCATTTGTATTTGAAGGATACCTTTGTGACATGCAAGATACCATCACCAATCTATGGAGGATAACACCACAGGCAATGGTATACTATCAAGACATAGATAACTTCGAGGCCACTCGACATGCGATGTGGATATAGGCGCGAAAGGACCCCAATAAGCAGTGGCTACAATTGCGATATTGCATCACGAAGGGCGACATCGACATCGTTATCTGAAATTGGGAGGATGACTGGAAGATTCCAGTCCTCACCCAAGACATACCTACAAAGATATCTAAAGAGGAAACAGGGCAGGAAGAAACACAACCTATGGAAGTCTTAGTGCCCAAGAAACAAAGGACGGGCTAGACAAAAACAAAGCAGTTGAACGAAGGGACAACGAAGACAGGGACCCAGAAAGGGAAGAAGGATAATACGCAACCGGCCCAAGAACAACAGAAACATGATGAGGTCGTGCAGGGGACTACACCAAGTCTCAATCCACAAGAACCATGCATGACTAAGAGACCAACTACTCAGACAGGGGGACAAGAATATGAAGGCACAAAGAACACCTCCAAATTACACGATCACCGAGGATGATGCAGAGATGATAGCTCAAATGGTTTAGGATCATATATTTGAAGACTTTAAGAATGTTGTACACCACAAAGATAGAATTCAAGAGTATATGGCATACATGCGACAGTCCCTCAAGCAGATCAGGGAAGCATAGGCAGCAGGCAGCAGCATACAAACAAGGTCATCAACATCATAGACAAGAGAAGAACCTGAAGCAAGGGAGAGAGATACAGTGCATGTTGAGTACATTTTTATGCTTCCTTCCACTCCATAAACTATACTTTTGCCTCCAAAACCATCCATTTTGCCTTCATATTATTCCATATTTTCCATAAATTAGCTTATGCAAGGTACATTTATCATTCCTTAGCTTTAGAATTGAATTTTCAAATTTTTGACATTAAAATTAATAATTTATCAGAAATTACAGGATTTGACTAAATCCCGTAATTGCTCCTAGGTTCATGTACTTGCAAGAATGTTGAGTGAAATCTGAGACATGGGTCATGATCTTTGATCTACAAGGATGTATGAATACCTATCATCTTCGGTATCTGAGCTTTCCATGTGTCCGATCAACGCTGGTAAAACATAGCCACTTCAGTAGAAAATACCATGTTTTAGCATAAAATCATGGACAATTTTAGATTTTCTTGAGATTTGTTCATATTTTATGGATCTGAAGAGGGTATTTAACCTTCCTAGCATATTTTATGGATTTTATCATTATCTTTAGGAGGTTTCTTAGCATTATCAGTTTCAAAACTCTTGTATATATACTCCAAGATATGGACTAGTATGACAACCCTTATGTTAATGAAGAAAACTTTGAATTTGCAGTCTTGAGATAAGTTTTGTGTTTTGTTCTTGATGATGCCTATGAGATGATTATGTGAATGATTCTGGAATTTCCTTTTTAGCTGAGATGACTTAGGTGTACAAGTGAAGCACTGGAGGGCCCCCTTTGCCAAGCTAGTACACTTCTTCTTTTTCATTCTTTTCAAGCACATTTTGGTATGAGCTTTAGTTCAGTTTACATTATGTCGTAGATAACACTATTGCATTTTATTTGATCAAGTTATCTAGCTGATAAATGTGGAAAAGCAAAGAATATATCTCTTGTAAAAGAGTTTAGCCTTTTCAGACATTTATAAACTTCTAGTTTAGTTTGAATGCTTACTGTTTTGAATACTTAAAACTAGTTGAATGTTTTTCTACTCTAATTGTTTATTAATGGTAAGAGATCTATGAGTACACCTTCTGTAAAGAAGCTTACAATTTCATTTCATACTTATCACTTAGATTAGCTTCACTTTATTTCCATCAAAAAAACAAAAGTTATCTCTAAATCCATATATTTTGGATGTGCCTCTAAGTCTTACAAACACCGGATTAACAATCAATTGCATTCTAATTTACATCAGTAGGTTGGAGCCTAACATTTCTCCCCCAAGAGGAAGACTTTTTATGTACTCGTGCACAAAAACAAAATGTTCTTGAACCTCTGTCAATAATATTCTGCCACCTCTGCTGCCTGCAACAATGTATCCACATTAACCTGAGTTGTATGAAGAACTTTCAGTCTTTGATATTTTTCTTTGTATGTCTTTTTATGTTGAAACCATTTGTAGGCCTGTTTGGAAATTAGTTTGTTTTTGTTTTGAAGCTTCTTATTATTTTTCTTCATGGTTTTATTCTCTTCATGTGTTCTATGGATTTGATTTCTTAACATTTCGTTCTCTGTTTTTAAGTACCTTTCCAGGACTTCAATTTCCTTGATCTTTTTCTTCATTTTCTTTATTTTCTTGTTTTTCTTATCAAGTTCTGATGTGGATCCACCAACCATTTATTCTACTTGTTCTACTATCTATGGAGGTTGAGTTTCATCTTTCATATCTTCAATTAATTGTTTCACATCTTTTCTCATTTGCTCATATGTGGAAGTTTCTTGTCTTTCAAAATCATCATTTTCCAATGATTGTGTTTTCTCTATCTTTCTTTGTTTCTCCATAGTCTGAAGGTGTGCATATTGTGCTTGATGTGCTTCATCAATTTGGTTTTGTTGGCATTTCCTTGATTTTTTTTTTATATGTGGTGAAAATCGTATCTTTTCTTAGAATTCTTTCTCCATTTTCACCATGTCTCTTGTTCTTTTCATCCCCATAGGTTGTTTTGAGCTTATTGCCTTGGGGTTTTGTATTTCTTCCTCATCATCTGTCACAACCAAGATTTGTTCCTCTTTTACTTCCTCTTCCACTGTTTCAAAACCATTCCCACTGATAAATTGTTGCCAAGTCAAGTTCTGTTTCTATAGCTCATGTATGATGATCAATTTAATGAAGCCACAATGATATAGTCTCTTTTATGTATTCCTCCCTTGCTTTTGAACAGCCTTAGCCATCTTATAAAGGCTTTGCAGTAGAAAGTAGGGAATGTTAATTTCACAGTCACTTTTTAAATGTTGTAGCAGCTTGATGTGATATAAGTAGATAATACTAAATCTTCATTCACAAGTTATAAACTTCTAGATGAGATAGGTTAATTCATCCCAAGGATGAATCAACCAACTCCTAGAAATTCCCTTTTTCCAATTTACTGCTGCCACCCTAGATCTGGAAACAAAAAATGCCCATGATTTGTCTTTAAAGTGGTTAGTTTTGAAGAATCTTTCTCAATTTTGAGGTAATCCAGTTATCTGTGCAATTACATCTTCAGAAATTCTAATGGTGATGTTACCAACAGTTGTCCTGTCACCATTAAATGAACAGGCAAACTCTAAATCAACCTTCTCACAATATCCATCAAACTTCTCAAATAAAGATATCCACTGATTTTTCTCAATAATTTGTGTACAGTCCTTGTGAATTTCTGATGGATCAAACTTCTTTGGTTCATACCTAGACACCATTCTTTCAATTTTTAAGAGAAAGACCCTAAAAAATATTTCACTACTTATTAAAAAAAGAGGTATATCATTGTCCAAAAAAATTCAACCCTGTATATTCTTCAATCAATTGTTTTGATTTCTTCTTCAAACTTGCAGACTCTGTTTTAAATCAATTATGTGAATGTTCTTTCAACAAGAATTATCTGTTCAAATGAAACAAAGAAAATCTTATATTTTTTTTTAATTTTTAAACTGCTCTCTGTTTTCAATCATAAAGTTTTTAATGAAAGGGCATACCTGGCAATTCAATCTGCAATTAAAAAAAACTCTATGCCTTCTCGTTGAAACCTAGCTCAGTTTTTCTTCTTACAATCAACCTCTGTTAGAAATGAATTGTTTATGTTCTCAAAATGTTTCTCAGGAAGTCAAATTTGGCACTTAGCTTAACAATTGTTAAAATTGAATTCAAACTTACCTTTCCCTGGCCGACTCCTTCTTGAACATGTTCTCTTTTCCTTTACTCTCCACGCATTCCCTTTCAACTGCCACGTTTTCTTTTACAGGGCAAGAATGATGTATGTTGACAGTAGAATTGTCAACACACCATTTGATTTTTAATTGTCTAACAAAATTTTAGGGCTGGGTAAGAAAATGAAGGAACGAAATTAGGGGGATTATGGATTTTGTATGGCACTGGAGTGTTTGAAACAGAGCTACGTTGGTTTCAATGCATGTGTTTGGAGCAGAGATGGGAATGAAGGATGCGAAGGGAATGTTGGAGGAAAATGAAAATGAGAGTGCATGGGTAAAATTATTTCTTATGGAGGTAAAAAATGTGGCTATTATGATGTACAAGTGTACCGCCTTTGTATAGGTCGATCATTGTTGAGTATGCCCTTTTTCTTCATTTATACCTTTGTACTTCCCCTCTTCCTTGTAATCATTATAGGAAACGATTTTGAGAATGTGTTTATCCAACTTATGACTCCTTGATTCATTTCCTTTGAGTAACCATCCACTTTATCATGCTTAAGGCATTCTCCTTCTGACCCCTTCCTCAATATGTATGCAAACAACAATTTATGTTTTCCAATGAAAATTCGAGTTTATATTGTGCCAGTTGCCTGAGTTTTCTCAACTAAACTCCTTATATATATATATATATATAT
>SNQJ01S0015886.1:0-17161 GCA_010110895.2 Picea sitchensis | reverse complement strand
TTTGGTTTTTGGTTTTTTTATGAAGAATGTAAAGGAGACACATGATTGTGTTTGTCCAACACTTCCATCTCATGCTGTTGAGATATCTTCTACAGAAAGTCTTCCTTGTTGACAAGCTTATAGTAGAGCTTTAGCCTATGTCAATTCACTGTGAATGAGTTTGCCTCATCATCTATTGTTTGTGTTTTCACTAAGCCATTGTCATATACCTCTACAATATCATATGGACCAAGCCAATGAATTGTAAATTTAGCTTTGAAATTTTTGAATTTTGAATCAAATAACAAAGCCCAGTCTCCCACTTTGAATTGTTTCTTCTTGATGAATTTGTCATGCCAATGTGCCCTTTGTTGTTGTATCAAAATGTTGTGTTCCATTGTTGTCTGTCTCATTGTTGAGTACATTTTTATGCTTCATTTTACTCTATAAACTACACTTTTGCCTCTATATCCATCCATTTTGTCTTCATTTTATTCAATATTTTCCATAAAACAGCTTATGCAAGTTATATTTATCATTCTTTAGCTTAAGAATTGAATTTTCTAAATTTTGGCATTAAAATTGAAAATTTATCAGAAATTACAGGATTTGACTAAATCTCGTAATTGCTCCTACGTTCGTGTACTTGCAGGACACCTGAGCGAAATCTAAGACTTGATGTACAAGGATGGATAATGAGCTATCAACTTAGATATCTTAGCCTTCGAGGTGTCTTGTCAACGTTGGTCAAACAGGGCCACTTCAGCAGAAAATACCATGTTTTAGCCTTAAATTATGGACAGCTTTGGATTTTCGTGGGATTTGGTCATATATTATGGATCTGAAGGGGAAATTCGACCTTCCTAGAATATATTATGAATCTGATCATGATATTTAGGAGATTTATTAGCATTTTTAATTTTAAAAATCTTGTATAAATACTCTAAAGCATAGACTAGTATGACAATCTTGAATGTGAACAAAAAAACTTTGGAATTTGCAATCTTGAGATAGTTCTGCGTTTTGTTCTTGATAATGTCTATGATATGATGATGTGAATGTTGTTGCAGCTCTTTGTTAGCTAAGAAAACTCAAGTGTATAAGTGAAGCATTGGAGGGCCCCCTTTGCCAAACTAGTACACTCTTTATTTATGTTCTTTTCAAGTAATCTTTGATACATATTTTAAATTAAATCTTGTTGTAGATGAGTTTTATTCATATCTTGTTGTAGTTAGATGAATTCCATAGCTAAGTCATATGCTTAATGTTTCAAAGCCTTACTCATATTGTGAATGATTTCTTGAATAAGAATTGAATGTGTGGTTTGCCTTCAAGCATTAAGATAATCATGAATGTTTTTTGAATGATTTACGCTTTCAATATTTTTTATTTAAATTGATGATAGTTAGTAATGAATGAAAGAAGACAATGAATGCATCTCTTGAATAAGAGTTTTGTCCTTCTAGCATTTGATAAGTCTTAGAACTAGTTCGAACATCTCTTGAATGCTTATTGTTGATACTCTTTAGGAAAACAATTGTTGATTACTGTTATGAGATCTATGAATAGGGCTTCTGAACAAAATCTTAGCATCTCTTCCATATTCAACCTTTAGAATAGGTTTTGGGTTATTCCCATTAAAAAATAAAAGTTATCTCTAAATCCATATATTTTGGATGTGCCTCTAAGTCTTACAAACACCGTATTGACAATTATTTGCACTCTAATTTACATCAGTAGATTGGAGCCTAACATTTTGGCGCAATTGCCGGGGAGGCACATTTAGAGATAGGATTAAAAAAAATAAAAAAACATATATACATAAAATAAAAAAACACAGCATAGAATTAATTTTAAGTTATGTTTCTTTATGTCTAAACTTAGGGATGATAAGGACAGATTTTTAAAACAAAACCCCCCAAAAACTAATCAACCATCTGTAGGAGCAGGAACATCTACAACTGAAAAATACGAATCTACTACACCAACTGCTGGAAAAAATCAATTTGGAAGAATTAGAGGAAAAACAATGTTCATGACAAAGGTTAACTCTCATAGAAAGACAAGTTCTATTGGCTCATGAAGTAAATAAGAAACAAATACAATCAGAAATATCTTCTATAGGAAAGCAAAAAGAAAGACAAACTATTTTTTAACAAATAGGACAACCTCTTTTTCCAACATAAATATCTGACTGTACAACAGAAAACTTCTTTGCAATGTCAGAAGTTGATAAACAAGAAAGGGAGAGAATGGAAAGGGAATTAGAAAGGACAAGAAATGAAGAAAGAGGAAGGAAAGAATGAGAAAATAGAGAATCACATCAAGAAGAGACACGAGAAGGAGGAAATGGTGAAGAGGAGGAAGAAGAACATACTACATTTGCATTTCCTATAGTTGATAAACCAATTCTTTTAAGAGATGACATAAAAATGAAGAATATTCCTCCCTCTGTTCTTCCAAATTTCTTTGGCTTGTCTACTGAAGACCCTAATGCTTTCATGTTTGAATTTGACATCGTTTGTAGAACATATGGATATATCAATGATGCTCAAAAACTTCGTTTATTTCCTGCAACTTTGAAAGGATATGCATTAAAATGGTTCATGGGGTTGGGAGAAGCAACCATAGTATACTGTGATGACATGAAAAAGAAATTTCTTGTTAAATATCAGTCCTATTGTAAGTCCGAAGACTCTAAAGAAGATATCTTTAAAATGTCTCAAAGTGACGATGAAAGCTTAGAAGAATATCTAGAAAAAAATTTCTATAATATGCACAAATCTAAGCAATCTAATCTTCCTTTAGATGTCATTCGTACTATCTTTTTGAAGGGAATTTCAGATGAAAATTTGGATGCTCTTAATTTAATGGGGGCAGGAGATATTTCTCACCTTCCTTTCCAAAAAATTGTTGAATTATGTAAGAAATATTCAAGGGGAAAAGCTAAAAGAGGACGAGGACAAAGAGATACTGTGACAAAGGCAACTAAATCAATTTCCAATGGTGTTACTAAATCAGAATTAGGAAATCTGTTCGAGAACTTTAAAACTGATATTATGAACACATTTGGTTCACAAATTGACACATTGAAAGCTAAAAAAAAGCAAAAGGAACAAGATCAAGTATTATCCATCTATTGTCCTAAATGTAGAAAAAAACATGCACAGAGAGATTGTCCTTTAGACAAAATTCAAGTCTGTGGATTATGTACAAATATCCATGCCACTGATGATTGTCCGAGGTTAAAAGAATTACAAGCTACTCACATAGAAGAAGGACAAGGAATGGAATCTATTTATTACTTAGCACCAAGGAAGCCTTGGCAGCCACGTTTCACAGGTATGTCTCAAAAATTTTCTCCTCAGTTCTCTCAACAATTTCCTCAGAATTTTCAAAATCCTATTCAAAATTCATGGAATGCACCCATGCCTTGGAAAACTTGGCCTCCTCAGCAGAGCCAAAATCAACCTCCTCAAAGGTTGGTGAGAGTATGCTCAAGGAAATCAGCCATACCAACAGTCATATCAACAGTCATACCAACCTTTTCCTTATCAACAGTTCCAGCAGAATCAACCACAAAATTCATGTTTTCAGTTATCAAAACCTGCACCACAACTAACCCAACCACAACAACTCCAGCTACCATCTAACCAAACCTCCACCTAGACCAACTCAATTACCATCCCAACCAATCTCCAATCTTAATAATAAAGTGGAAAACCCCATGTATAACATTGATGAAGAACCATCATACTCAATCCTTCCTCTTCAAAATATCCACTTAAGGTCTGGGAAAGTTCTACCAAAGGATTCTCATGTTATCATAGAAAAACAAATCGAAAAAGGCGAGCTTCCTAGCACAGAAAATCTACCAATAAACAATCAAATCCAAAAGAGTAAAACATCAAATATCCAAAAACCTCATTTTCCAGAAAGGTTTGTTAAAGAGAAATTACTAATCTCTCTTCCTGAGTTTGATGTCTTAGATGAATTAAGAAATGTCTGTGTGAAAATTCATTTATTGCAAGCTATTAAGGATATCCCAATCTATACAAAAGCAATTAAGGAATTATGTTCAAAGAAAATTAACAAAATAAGGAAAGATCCACCAACTATTGTAATTGGAAATCTAAAGGGCCTAATGTCAAATGCACCATTTCAGTTGATATCTTCGTCATCTAAATCCATCAATAAATAATATCAAATTGGTGATGATAGATCCAAAGTAGTTCCTTAAGGTATACTTGAAGATATCATGGTTTCTTTGGATTCGCTAGAGGTATCCGATGGAATTTTCGGTCCTTCAACCAAAATCTAATCTGGAGGCCATCCATTGATCCTTGGAAGACCTTGGTTGTCCACAGCAGATGCTTTCATCGGTTGTAGAGCAGGGAATATGATTATCTCACACGGAACTGAAAGGAAACAAATCAAACTTTATCCTCCTGCTCAAAAAAACCTTATGTAATAGATCAATTACCTTGGCAGTGGAAACAAAGCAACAGGAAAAGTAATTCAACCTATATTAAGTAATCGACTGATTTTAGAAAAGAAAATAATGAAGATCTATTGGAATATTTCATTGCTGAACCAGATACCTCGGAAGAATTAAGAGACACAAAATACATTCTTGCAGATGAGATCTTAGGACAAACTTTTCAAGAAAATTGCACAATTAATTCTTTAAATTAGCATTTAATGACATTTTTCTAGTTATCTCTATTGAAAATACTCAAAGCAAGATAATTGAAATTAGTCTTGGGAAATACTTGAATATTGGCACAAACAGAATTCATCCAGGAAGAACAATTGGTGCACTATTAAAAATATCATAAATCATTTGGCAGAATGCAGCGATATGGAGGATTCATCCTGTGTGCATCATCATATCTACCTGAGATGATAACATAAGATCCTCAAACAACCACAACAAGAATGAATCAATTGAAAGAAGTGGGTCAAAAGATTCACAAAAATTATTAAAGGTAAGTTCATCTACCTTATCCCTATGATCGATGGGTTTCTCCATTGGTTGTTGTACCTAAGAAAAATGGAAAATGGAAATTTGTGTAGACTATAGAGAAATGATCAAAGCAACACTTAAAGATCATTTTCCATTACCATTCATAGATCAGAGTGTTAGATTCACTAGGCTGGGAAAAAATATTTTTCCTTCTAGATGGATTTAGTGGCTATAACAAATCAATATAGCATTAGGGGATCAGGACAAAGCTACTTTCACATGTCATTGGGGCACACATGCTTATAAGGTATTTACCTTTTGGTTTATGAAATGCTCCAACTACTTTTCAAAATGGAGTCCCTATGGCTTCCTTTTTGTTGATTTGTTACATGGTGTGTAGAGGTATATATGGTATAATAACCACATTGCATGATTCTTTTTAATAAAATCCTTGAAAAATTTGGAAAAAGTCCTAATAAGATGCATAGAAGCAAATTTGTCTCTTAACAACGAAAATGTTTTATGATGTTAACTGAGGGAGTAGTATTGGGTCATCATATTTCATCATCAGGAATAAAAGTGGATCCTGCAAAAATACAAAACATTGTAAATCTACCATAACCAATAAGCCAAAAAGATGTGAAATTTTCATAGTTGGATATCTTGCAGGGTATTATTGAAGATTCATTGAAAATATTAGTAAAATAGTGTTGCCATTATTCAAATTACTTGCAAAATATATCCATTTTCATTGGAATACTAATTGTCAAAGTGCCTTTTAGAATCTCAAAGACAAGCTATCAATATACCCAGATATTAAGAGGGTCTAATTGGGCTTTGCCGACTCACATCTCTGGTCATCCGGATCTTGCAATGGGGCATCATTGGGTCCAAGGAAAATCTTATGACTTATATACTTCATTAGCAAAATCTAACCCCTGCAGAGTTAAATTACATAGTCTCAAAGAAATGTTGATTATGGTATGCCTCGGTGACAACGGCTCCCAGACCTTCTTCAACTGCGGAGCGAAAGAGTGCGAGCTCTTCCAACTCCCTGGAGATCTGAGTCACCCATAGGTAACTCCTTGAATTCCTCCTCCTTAGAATGAGGTCATCTCTGATTTTCAATATTCGGATTTATACGTTGTTGAAAGCAGAACTAAGTACATTTTTGAACAAATTTTTGGTATCTGGAGACTGCACTAACAAAGTACATAAGACAAAGCTTTTCAGATCCTAATGAATTGAGAAATACTAGGAGGTTTATTCTTGGGAAGAACGATTGAAAATTGTCCATTAGATGCTCAAATACTCCCAAATAATATTCTAAAATGAACCGGTGATAGAACTCGAAGGTTTTCTAAAACATATCGGGATATCGGGATTAGTGGTTTGATAATAACAAATTTCAATACACATTAAATCCCGATCTCCGACCTCCGATTTCCCGATAAGCTAATCTTCTATTAATTCATTGTTTTCTTAAAATCTCATTTAATCGGTCTTACTTAGTTAAGTTAATCATGTCGAGTACGTTTACATTTGTTCGAATGAACAAGTAAACTTAACATCGTTCCCCGATTTCCGATCCACGATCTAAATCAATTCTTAATGAAAATTTGATCATAAGCCAATTACTGCTAAACATCTTATGATTAAGAGTAGTTAATTATATCGGGGAAATCGCCATTCGCGATTCAACGAATAGAAAAATCCCTACGTCATCAATCCGATCTCAGATCCGATTTTCGAAAACTCTTGATTAATAAAAATCCGAAAAGATAACCAGTTTTATTAAAATAATGAAATGATTAGCTTAATTAATATATCGCATTCTCAGCGATCGGGGTTTTGCGACATCGTTTTCGTGACGAAGTCAAAACAGGCGAAAATATTTTCAAAAAAATTAAATAAAGGACATGTATAAGGCAATTAATACATTATATATTCAAAATGAAAATCAGTGAAATGATAAAAGCATTTATTAGGAATATCTTTGCATTTAATTCATAATAGATGAAAAGATTCCAATATTGTCATAAGCGTGAAATGATTTTTTGAAAGTTTATCATTATGAGAGGCTGAACTTCGTCGATACGGAATGCAGGAACAATCTTGAGCTTTTCTCTTATTACATTTTGATTCGACATCGGTCCACATTTTACTTGGAATGCCTAGCGCTAAAACTATGGCTTAAGGCCCTCGAAGCGAAAAGAACACTACGAGAAAATGATACCATTTCAGATAACACGGCAGCTGGAGTAGTTCACAAAATCAAATCGTGGGATGTGGTCGAAAATAAAATGGAAGATGAGATTTCATTTCGGATGACGATGAGGAAAAAACCATCTCCGAGATATCGCAAGCACAGGTCTTCATAAAGTTGTTCTTGGCGATAGAGTACATTTCATTATCTGAGACATGGATTTATTTAGACCCTGGACAAAAATAGATGGTAGACAAGAACATCTTGAACAATAGAGGCAAGGTCATCGACTTCGTTCAGGCCAGAACATATACGAGTAATGTATAAATTATAAGCTCCACACATAAGCATACTTTAAATTCTGAATTTTTTTAGCCGCATTTCAACAAAAGAATGCGTTGAAGGAGAGAAAACATACTCAGACATGACTGATAAAGGGATAGATTAGGAGATGAAAAGCAGTTTAGAGACCCAATGCCGCAGGGATATGAATACCAAGCTTCGTTAAGCGATTATATCGAGGTGTTGCCAATGATATTTGTGTAGACTATATGGGAAGAGTTAAAAGCCACTTTTATCTTGAATGGACACCTCTCTGAGAGGTTCGAGGAAGGAAAAGTTTCAGCGGCACAAAAATAATGTGGATAACATTGCCTCACGAAGTTATAAAGTATCGGTGACTAGATCAAAGGACAAATGGTTGCCTTCTACGTATTGACCTACATATTAGATGCTATCTGCTTCGAACTCAGATTCCCTTTGATGAATTAGGTTGGGATCATTCTGTCTTGACACGATGCATGAATATCATTACATACGGGAGGACAATGCCAAAGATCACTTTTATGAGATTTGTCACTATATTACAATCCCTCTACATAGAATATTCTTAGGATGTGAACCTCCTCCAGTTTCACATACGATAAATATGAATTTGACGTTTTGGGAGGAACATTTCTCATCGTTAGGGTTTGGATGTGCTATCCCACCACATGCACTCCAGAAAATACTTCCAGACAGATTAAATTGCAGAGAAATAGCTTATCAACTAGTAAAGAAATGATATTAAAGGAATCGGGTAAGCTCAAAATAAGAAGTCATGGCCTCAGTTTCTTGTTTATATAGGAAGATTTACCTATTGAACTTTGCTCATTCAAGAGTAGAAGCAGAGTCATTGGGTGAAATAAAACTAGTAGATATAGAACCACGGAAGCATGATCCTTATCAAATTGTAAGTAAACATGTTGCACAATGTGGTCTGAAAACATATGAATATGAAGACTCTTTTATGATGATATGTTCAAGAATGATAAATCATATGATGAAGTCCATCAGTGCAAAACCTTGTCACGATGCCTGAGGAATTGGGGTTTGTATCTTTCAAAAGCGAGCGATGTTGCCTAAAGTTCTACCGAGTGGAAGTGTAGAGCATCGGAGCCGCAGTCCGAAGTCGTTCCTCTGGTTTAAAGCATGCAACATGTAAGTGGCAAAGATAAAGCAAAACATTCTGAGGCACCTCCTCAGAAAACAGAGGATACTCAAAGCAAAAGAACACACACCGGAAAAGGAAAAATGGGTACAGACAAACCTAATAGAACTAGATGACTTTCCCGAAACCATCGGGGAAACAGCTTCTACAGCATTGGGCAGTCCAATTGCAGCATTAACTCCGCTTCAGGCAACTTTTGGGAATCCTCATGATGAATTTCTGTATGTAAGCGATCTAGAACTAATTACTAGACATGAATTGCCTTCATCTGATTACTTCTTTAGCAAAAAGCGTAGGGCTATTTTGAAGCAAGAGTCACATTATGTAGGTGAAAGAGCAGGTGAAAAGAACAAAATCATTATTGATGGAAAGAAATTACATGATAATGCATTTTCTACAGAGCTAGCAAAGGTCATGGAGACCATAGCATCCCCTGGGCTAATATGTACTCCGTAGAAAATTTAATTAATACAATAGAGCAGAAGAATCAATAAATCACACAGTTGCGGGGCGGTCTTAAAGAAAATGAAAAGCTAAGTGCATGGGGAATAAAAAAGGGCATAGAGCAGGCCAGACTGAAAGATATCCAGGATTTTCAACAGTTAAATGAAAATTTAGAAGAGGCAAAGCTTATGATCCAAAACACTCAAGAACAAGTGCAATCACTGAGCATGGAAAATAAATTAATGCAAGATAAGATTATTTCAATTACTAAGCAAGTGATTGAAATAGATCAATTCAAAGACAAAGCAATTGAGATATATGCTAATATATAGGAAGAACAAAAGAGTGCCTGCAATAAAACCATCCGAGAATTATTTTCATGGTCTAAAAGATCTTTAGGCGTGGCTGAAAGAAATAGAAGTTAAAATTGTAAAAGATTCTTTCCAAGGGATGATTAGTGTCTTACAGAAGGAAGATGAACGATCCACAAAATTTATCTATTTCAGAGCAGTTGAGGGGAGATGTGATGTTAAATGTATGGGAAACAAAGCTAAAAGAATACAAAGAGGTAACTGAGGAAGTTATTAAAGATTGTCAAAAAATCTTTGGTTCTATTGAAAAAGATTCAATACAGAATGAAAACAATGGCTTGTCTGAGCCGTTAGGAGAAATCAACATCGATTTTCATCAGCTGAAGATAAGAGAGAGGAATTTGAAGAAAGAAAGCGAAGTCTAAATGTCGAAGCGGTGAACATGTCGAAGTGAGAAATGGATGATGTTGAGTTGAAGTGGAGAGAATCAAGTCTAGAGAGAAAGCAATTGTAAATCAATTGCGAGTTACTAAAGAAACTTTTTTCTCCCTCCTCGAAGCAAACGAGGTGCCCTAGGTTCCCAAAGCTTTGGTAAACTTTCTAGAGAGACACATTCGAGCAACTGAGGTGGATAAAGAAAGTTCTCTTCCCCAGAGTTAAATCTTTAAAATATTTCTATTTTTGTATTTTGTAATAATCATAAACGGTTGACATTTAGTCTATTGCAACCGATAGTTTAGGAAATTAGTTATTTGCCAAGAAATTTGAAGACGAGAAATGTATATGCTCTGATTTCATTGAGGCTTAGAAGAGGTTTTGAGAAATTTTGGGAGCATTTTTTATACTATCGACTTTAAAGTTTATGAGAATATCATTCATAAGAAGATTCTGAATCTTGTCATTTAGTGACTATGTTTCTATCCTCCTCTAGTTTCTTTTGTTAAATTTTCTTCTTCATGTTTATTTCCTTAAATGAATCAATTTGAGGCTGTATGCAATTATTGTTTATGGTGTTAGATTGGTTTGGATGTTGAAGATGACTACGGTCTTTCCTCTGAAATTATTTTAATAATTTTAAGACCTGTAGCCTTTTGTTCCATAATATTCTCCTTTGTTAGAAACCCTTCGTCCCCATTCCTTATTGTAATGGAAATATAAAGTTCTCTTTAGATTAAATTCTTATATTCATCCGTGTGATGTATTATTGTTTAATTTCATAAATTACAACTGAACCAGGGAACGACCTTACTTGTGTTATTATTTTGTTTCAAGTTTAAAGTAGTTCATTTAATACTTGACCGAATGCACGGAAGTAACAAACTTATAAAAAACTCTTTAATAAAAAATATAAAAATCAATTACCTATGACAGTACCAAACGGAAGACAACCAAACATACAGCCCGGTTTGCAAGACCAAACTAGCATTGCAATGAATTTGTTCTTTCTTATCTTAAAGCGCAACGAGCGTGTAGAGTTAGAAGATTAGGTGAAGCGACAATAGAACGTGATATAACTATCCAAGAACAAAGGGAAGAAGACAGAGACAGTTGAGAAACAAACTCTGATCTGGTTTTCTTTGTTTCTTTATTTTAAAGACTTATTTTTCTTATGGATGCCTAGGCAGTTTGTGTTTATAGCCTTAAAACACAAACTACGGGAACTACATCTTTTCCTTTTGAGATATGATCAAATTCTGGATTCTTGCGAGAATACTTCTTTTGACGTCCCATCGAGAACTAGATCTCACGAAGAAAATTTTTGTCCTTAACCTTGCGATCAAACTATGACTTCATATTATCGATATTTTACGTAGTTTTTAGATCCTATTGCATCTCTGTGTTGTTGGACTTCGATTAATTGGTTTATTCTTCTAGTAGAGGATTTGGCTCTTCATTAGTCACGCCGCATTTCATCAGAGGAAGTGCTAAGTTTATGGGTAATACTACGTCTGTTCCATAAACCATTTGAAATGGTGAGTTACCAATAGATTTCTTTGTTCCTATCCAAGATTAAGCCCATAAAAGGCGTGCTTGAGATGTAGGGTGGGGACTACTATTTTCCTTCAAGACCTTCTTAATTATGTTGATCAAACTCTTATTAGAAGATTAAACCAATCAGTTTCCTTGTGGATAATATGTTGTAGAATGTCAAAGTACAATATTGTATTTTTAAAAGCGATCGTACCATTGACTTGAAGGCTGAGCATTATCACATTATTATTTTCCTGAGACAGCATCCAAATCCGGCCCGATATATTTTCTTTAAAAATTCTATCACCATTGTGTCGATTAGTTCACAGTGGGAATGGCTTCACCCACTTGGTGAAGTAATGTCTGTGGCGGTGAGAATCCACCTATGTTAGGCGAGTGGGGGTTTATCTCACCTATGAAATCAGCCCCCATTAACGGAAAGGTGCTTCTACTTTACTTGGAACTAACGGCATAGCTGGTAATTTCTGTTTTCCAGTGAAGAACTGACAAGGGTTGCAAGCCCATACCTTAGCATTTACATCGGGGAAGCGATCTTGGGCCAGTAATAACCAACCCTTAAAATTTTGGCCAATAATTTGTTGCTCTCCATGCATGATGATGTCCTCTGAGGACCCCTTCGTAGGCCGATTAATGAATTCCTCTGTCTCTGATCCTACTAAACAAACCAAGAGGAACTCAAATTAGGATCTTTCGATTATAACTTTTCTCCGAAATGCAGTATTTAACTGCATGTAGTTTTAATGTTTTGGCTTTGGATGTTGACAATTCATCTAGGCATTTCAAGGTTAAAAGATACATTACTATATCTTTATACCAATCATATGTAATGAATTTGTCTTCAATGTTGTCTTCAAATATCTGATCATCAATCTCATTTATATCTAACCATCCTTCTTCTTCTTGAGCGTTGTTTATTCCAATTTCGAAATTTGATTCAGCTAGCGATTAGCTAAAACCACATCCTTTAATAATTTAGTTGGTTTGACCTCAGAAGTCAAATTCACAATTTTAGCGAGCCATCGCCCCTCTTCACAGATCCTTTGTCGACTTGTATTAAAATGTCCTTCCATTGTAACATGTACACAATGATTTTTGAATGTAGAACATAAGTTCTGAAAGCTTTTAAGACTCTTACCATTACATAGGCTTGTTTTCCATTATGTTGTGCTGGCTCGACATCTCAGGAATCTTCGAAAAAGGCAATGGGTTGTTCATAACCCTCCTCATTCTTTGTAGGAGAACAACAGCCAACGTATGTTCTGAAGAAAACGAAAAAATGAAGAACTCCTTAAGATAGTCTGGACTAATCAACCTTTGGAGCTTCGCGATAACCTTTAATATGATCAAAAGATGCTCTTATACATGCGTCCACGCCCGAGCTTGTTGTTCTTTTATCACGTGATTAGTTTTAATTTCAACAAAATTAGTATGAATCTTCTCAAATTTATTTTCCTAGAAAGGATTGAATCTCTTTAGCGTTTCTAGGGATGGCCAATGTTTCTATGGCCTCTACTCTTTTTCGGATCAATTCTTATACCACCTCGGGACACTATATGGCCTAAAAATTTACCTTCCTCGACACCAAAAAAAATTATCTTAGGGTTTAAGGATATACCACATTTCCTACACCTCTCAAAAATATAAGTTAAGTGTTGGATGTTCTCTTATATGTTCTTTGAATACAAAGTTACATCATCCATATAAATGACAATAAATATTCCAAGTTCATCCACAAAGGCAATATCCATTTCTCTTTGGAATGTAGCTCCTACATTTATTAGATCAAAGGGCATTTTATCATACATAAAGGTACCCAAGGGTATTGAATGTAGTCTTTTTCTTTATGATTCACAAGCAAACAGAAATCTGGTTATAAACCGAAAAGCCATCTATCATTGACATTCGGTTAGCTCCAACAAACTTTTCTATCACATTGATCCATTTTAGGTGAGGGGTAGTTATCTTTTAGAAGCTTTGTTAAATTTACATCCACATAGCACGATCTCTCAGTTTTCTTTCTTCTGGGTACTAAATTGAAGACGGTCACGAATATCTCAAAGGGACAATAATTTTTAGCATCAAAGTTTTTAACCTCTTTTTCAATTACATGTAACAATATTGGATTAAATTGTCTTAGTTTTTTCTTGAATGGTTTAACACCAAGCTTAAGAAGGATTTTATGCTCTATCACTGAGGTGTCAAGTTTTCAATTCTTTGTAGGACCAAGCAAAAACATCTTTATATTTTGTAACTTCTGTATATTTTATTTTATTTTCTATTGATAAAGAATTTAGATAGTTTGACATTTTTAGGATTATTTGCAGTTCCTATATTACGGTCTTCAACCTCTTGGTTCGGGGTTGGAGAGTGTATTTTGATGGAATATCTTCATTATTGAAGGAGTCTCTAAAGGTATCAAACCTTTGGGGATTTGATTATTTTAAAATTAGCATCGATGGTTAGCAATTTGTCATGGAGTCCTTTCGTCTTCACCTTCTTGCATGATCCAAAAAGGATCATTTTGGTTTTCTTGATCATAACAAATTTCTGAAAACTCATCCACGGCTTCAAGGAATTTTCTGAGTTGTTTATCATCTTCAAAAACTACAGTAAATGTTGTATTGTCGGGTATGGAAGGTCGTCTCCAGTGAATATGATATTTCAAATTAAAAGATGTTGGGGGGTCAAAAGTGGAAGCGGCTTTAGCTAAGGCGTCATTTCAGTTTCAGTTCTAGGAACAAAATGGAAATTCTGATGAAGAATTTTCCTACTAAATCCCACTACAGTTCTGTAGAGTTCTTAACACAAGGATGTTTGCTTGGTATTGCCGGTTTACATGTCTTATGATTAATTCGACATCCCCAAATACTTCAAACATTTGCATTTTCCGGTGCTTCTAAACCAAAATTACAAGGGACCTCATATTCCACCGAGCATTAGCTAGTACAATCAATAAACCAGCGATCGTGAAAAGGTATAATAAATTTGATGCGTCGAGACAATCAAAGGTACTCGGAGCTCTGACTCGAGATAACAAAACTCCATCAAGGAGCATCTTCCAAGGTCCCGATTACTATACGCATTTTCTTTTATATCGTTTTTGAGCCTTTTCGTCAATATCTTCATTATCTGCATCTATATCGAGTTATCATCTAGCGATAATATGCAATTCCGTAAATCTTGGTCTGCTATGTACATTGGGTGATTTGCAGGGTTTTTTTAGGATCGCTCACAGTAAATGTCATCCGAGTTTTCCTGTATAGGCGAGTGAATTGACCTCCAAAATCAGGGATCGTTGCGTATGTCATGTCTAATTGAATAGATCCTCCTAGGTTGGCACCCCAAGATCTGGATAATAGCATCCCATATTTTGGTGGGATATGTGCTACTACCACATCCATAAGAATGATTTTATAGGGTATTTGTGCTAAGTTAACTACTAGGTCTTTGATCATTCCTAACCATTTAACTTTGTCCTAGAATCAAAAGAGTACAAACCACCATATGGTCTAGTGACTTCAAAACCAAGTTTATCCATTATTGCTTTGAGCATTACATTATGTGAAGCTCAGGAGTCTAACATGCAATTATGTAGAAGATTATCAAAAACATTGGTAATATAGAAAGAGACTCACGATCTTAGGGACTATTCTACGATGCGGACCGAAGATATGATAAAAGGTCTATCATCTTCTAAGTTAATAGAGTCCGCTTGACTTTCTTTATCAGAAAAATTTATAATTTTTGCTATTTGTTTCCGGTAAACCGGGTTCTTGGCTAATTCTACAAGTGGGATAGGAATTTTAATTTGGCTTATTTCATTTTCTAAGTTAAAGTACTTATGACCTTGTCATTTTTGTTTTGTGGAGCTTCTATAATCTTTTTCTCGTTTTTTTCCTGTGGTGCAACCCTTTTAACATTTACAGGGGGTTTTCTCGGTTTTTTCCTGTGGTGCAACCCTTTTAACATTTACAGGGGGTTGAATATTTACAAGGGTTTTAATATTTACCGTTTCTGACTGTACAGGATTATCAGTTTTATTCTTGTTTGCAGACTGTTTGTCTGCAACTTTAGAATTTTCTTCATTTGTGTCATTTTTAGACAAAACCTTTTTTACTGGAACATTAGGAATATTTTTATTTTTAGACCTTAGGTTATATCTTCCCTGCAAATCAGCGATGATGTCATCCGCAACGCTTTGATATACGTGATCATCAGTTGTATCAGCAGTAACTACATCTTCTGATTTATTTTCTTTTAGTAACGATGTCTCATAATCTTGCCTAGACACATAAGGATATCTGTTATCGTCACCAAGACAATCAATATCTTCTTCCAGCTGTTCAAATCCACCAAAATCCTCTTCTCCAATATAGTCTTCGGTTTTGAAAGGAGCTTGAACTTTCTGATCTTCATTTTTTACAGTTCTATGTGGTCCTTGTGGGTCAGGGTTTTTTCTGAAATCCTTTCTGGGAAAAATATCCCTTCTAGGTTTCTCTAGTTCCATTTTTGAAATTTTGTTGGAGAGTTGTTGGATGACCTTAGCCATCTCATCTATTCTATCCCCAGCAGATTTCCCTGATCCCGAAGGTCCAGCTTGTTCTTTAAATTTTCTGTTCTCTTTGTTTACGTTTTCTGTCTTTGCTTTTAATTTTCCAGATGCCATCATATTTGATTCAATTTCTACGGCATCATCTTGAATCTTTGAAAGGTCTACTGACCGTCTTTCTCTCAATAATAAGGCAAAGTCAGGCTCGAAGGCTCCAGCAAAAGTTACTTTAGCCGCAGGTTGTGAAGGTTTTACTTCGGCTGGAATTTTGTTATATAGTTTGTTAAATCGTTGTGTAAATTCCAATACTGATTCGGAATTTTTCTTTTTCAAAGCTCCAAATTCTGTTAGATAGTAAAGGTGATCTTTTCTTTCACCCCACTGTCTGATAAACGCGTTCTCAAGTTCTTGATAGGATCCTAATGATCCAGCTGGCAAGGCTCTGAACCAAGTTCTTACTTGTCCTTCAAATGTTTGAACAAGTAGTCTGGAATAGACATCTTCATGTTCTATCCCCAAAATGTCTGTGAATTGATCAAAGAAATTAATATGTTCTTGTGCGGTTAGATCACCCTCCCCTGTAAATTTAGGGAGGCTTTTCATGTAATTTTCGGGTAGATCATGAAGAACAGCAGGAAGTGCTAGGGGAGCATACCTAGCGGCTACTTTGGCGAAAATCACGGGAAGAGGTCATTGATTTCCTCCAACTCCTCCACCTGCTCCTCCTACGCCACCTCCTCCAACATTTTGTCCCTCCATGATTAGGTTTGGACTTGAAGGTGGGCTGATGATTGGAGAAGATTCTTGGAAAATAGGAGATGAAACTTCGGGAAAAGAAAAAGAGTCAAAAGAAGGTGGTAAATAGAGTGAGCGTTCAAAAGATTCAGAAGAGTTTGATTTGGTAAAATTACACTGATCTGTATCTAAAATCGATAAAAGGTTTTGTTTAAAAGATTTTCTGGCTTTTAAGATTTTCTCCGGATTTGAGACTGGCGAGGTCTGTTTAGCATCCGGGTTTCTTCTGGTATTTTTTCGGCTACTAGCCAGTTTATTTGTAAGTTGAGTCGCCAAGTGAAAGATGATTAGCCTTATAAGGTTTTCTGCTCTTGTTCACTATCAAGGACAGAAATTGTCAATGTCGTTATACCCAGGGAAATAATTCGTTACTTCGTTCCCCGGCAACGGCGCCAAAAAGATGTTGTTCCAGAGTTTGTGTTTTAAGGCT
>SNQJ01S0015885.1:98542-114197 GCA_010110895.2 Picea sitchensis | reverse complement strand
GCTAACAGCTCCTGACCAGCATAGAGGCTAGCCACCAATTCATTTACTTGGCTCCTCATAACAGCCGATGTGTCCCAAGATTCCTTCTCCAAATACCATAGGTTAATAGAGCTAGGATATGCTTGGCAACTTCCACATACAATCTATCCTTTTCTTTGTCGGTCTTGTTGAGCTTGGCTTCACCTTGATCCCACCATGCCTCTTTCTGTTCAACACCCTTCTACTTCTCATTTAACTTTATGAACAACCATTGTTGGGTAGCACAGACACCAATCCATCTGGAGAAGAGCCCAATTCACCATGAAATCCAAGACTGCGTCCAAGAAACCCTCCCTGGAATTTAGAGGACAAGCCCGACTCCTCGTCAAGAATGGCTCCAGAAGGAAGGTGAAATCGAGAGATTGAGGTGATGGGCAAGAGAGTTCCAATTTGATGAGAAGAAAAAATCACCTAGGCATATCACCTAGAATAGTTGCTTGACAGGGACAAAATACATGTGAACACAGAGCCATATGCCTCATGGCAAGAGAAAAGACCTCTAAGCAAATTTGCATTGAAGGCAGGTGAGGAGAGTTCAAGGCATCCCAGTGATATCGTAGCCCACCCATCAATTGAGCATTTATCTTTCTCGTCCATGACCGACAAGTAAGTCTAGAGGATCAGGGGACCCACGCATCCTTTTCATGGATGAGGAGGGTGACACCAAGTGCCCCCCACCTTAAATCGCTTAGGTTTTCGGGTTATGGAATAGGGTGAAGGAGAATCTCTCATCCCCCTCGCTCAAAGCACGAAGAGTTCCTTCCAAAACAGAGGTAACTTGGTTCGCCATCTCATCTACTCCGTAATTGAATCGACGCTTGACATGGAAAAGGGAGGTGGACTCAAAAGTGCTAAGAAGCATAGACATTTTAAATAACTATGAGCCAGAGAGGCCAAGGAGGGAGCTCTTATCTAGCTTTAAGCTCATAATAGAATGTTAAATTTCTCCTCGATTAAACATTGAATGTAGGTGAAGTTTTGTCTTCTTTGGACCTCACACTAAACTTTTTCTACCTCTTAGAGATATTTCACCGTGTTTTTCTCTGTTGTGTGGGCTAATGTTCTCCAACAATCATTGACTATATTGGTTTCTCTTTGGTTGAAGTGTATTGGCTCCTCATCCAGACCATTAAATCATCAAACCCTTAAAAGGTTTCTTTGCCTAATTCAGGGTTTCTTACAAGTTTGGTAAATATTACAACCTGATCTACTATCAAAACTGATCTGTCTGGCAGGAGATATCCATGCTCTGATACCAGATTGATCAGTACCCAAGCCTGTGCTCGATGCTCTTAAATTGGAGGATACATGTCTTAGTTTCTATTACAAGAAATAGTTGAAAAGTTACAACAAGTCAATTGGACAACTTGATCTTGGTTATTAACATGCCTTCAATTCAGTATGTGTGCATGATCTCTTTTACAATTCAAATTCACATCATGCACATAGAAATGAACAGATTCATGTGTAAGAGAGAATTTGTGAATGGCATTGATTCATTCAATGATAAAACTATGAAGTCATCTTCCTTTAGCTTAAAGACTCTTAAGGACTTATTCAAGTACAGGACCTGAATTATGAATCCAAAACTCTTCTGTTAAATCCTAAGTCTAGCAATAACAATATTTTCTGAACTTAAAATTCTGAGCCTCACTTTACAACATTACACGGATTAGTAGGGGGTATTTTATGACTCTAAGACTCTAGACCTTATGAACTCCAACTTAAATCTCGAATAAAGACTTGCCATATATTCTTTTCTTATTTGATCAAGGTGTTTATTGATCGGATTGTCGGACTCCATACAATCTAGGATGCAAGTGATGATTTATGATTGCATGATTGGAATGATTCAGATTGTCTGATTAATTGCATTTCTTCCAGCATGTGTCAGATATTTATAGTTGGAGGATTGTAACTGAGTCAGTTACTTGCCATATCAACAACCTGTGCCTGTCATGTCATGGCAATTCCATTATGTCAGTGTCCACCACCTTGTATTGGTATCAGTTGCAGACTCACTTTTCGGAGACAACTTGCTACTGTTGATGTCAGTCTAAGTGTTGGCTAATGAATGAAATCGACTTGTGCATATGGATATGATTACTGAAATTCAAATACAGATAAATATACGAGGGAACATACAAAGCAGGAAGGAAATCAAAAGGGGATTTGAAATCCTCAATTATGCATATCCATTGGAGGATGGGCAATAAATGGAAAATGTTACATAGTCCATTATATGCAATTGCATGTATTTGAACCTAAAATTCATCCCTGTAAGCTCTAATGTAGATACACAGATCGAGAGACTTTTACATGAAACAATACGAGATTGAAAATTGGATGAAGAAGAAAAAAATGAAAATGAGAGGATAGCTTTTTGTGGGAAAAAAACAAGATGATTTATTTGGATTTACTCAAGCTAAAGTACATTATACAGAAAATAGCCAAGTTATTTGGCGGCAAATTTATGGAACTTCTTAGTTGTAAGCATTCAAAGTATTCTAAATCAGTTCTTTAGTTTGTCAAAGCACATTTTATTACGTTCAATTTTACTGGAAGCATGAGCATATGGTTTTGATTCCATTATGGTTATCTTTGTTTTTCTTTATTTTTCTTTATCTATATATTTTTGTATGTCGGTACACTTTCCCAAGCCTTCCTTCACCAAAGTCTGGTGGGTTTACTTTCCAGTACCTCTTTGGTCTCCATAACTCTCGTCATACCAACAAACAACTATGGATACTTTTCCCTGCCTTTTTAACCCCATGCCTCGTGTACTCAGCCCAATGCGATTGCCAGCTTCTCAACGTGATGGCAGCTAATATGTTGCTATTAATTGACCTCTACAACGTAAAGTTCAAAGTGTTTTTCTGGCACAAACCCAACTTACTTATCTACCCCATCAGCTCATCAAAGAGGTTCATCAACCCTCTATATCCGTAGATTAAATCTCTTTTCCATTATGAATGTAAGCAACTTTGCTGTCAGCTCCAATTTGCATTCTACATTTTCTATGTTGAAAAGCAAAAATGCATATTATGTTGAAAAGGCAAAAATGTTCAACTTACTTGAGATATTATCAAAGGTTCAGAACAAAAGTTGCCAATACCTACCATCACCAATAATCCCCGCAAGAACAAATGCCATCTTTGAAGTGATGGAAGCGTATGGCATCCCTCACCACAATTTCTCGCTTTACAGTTTTGGAAATTAATTTGATGGCAGTGTGGCAGTCACCACATAGACGAAGGTTTTTAATTATTTGAATAGGTGTTCCAAAGGGCTTGTTGATAAGCCCAAATGCAATAGCCAACTTCTCACTATGATAGAACTTAGAAGAGCATATGTTGCTTTTCCTCTGCCTCCACATCATGCAGTGCAAAGTTTCTTTCTGGCACATACCCAGCTTCCCTTATCTTCCCTGACAGTTCATCCAAGACTGCATGAATCCTCTCTATTTGTGGGTGAGATCTATCTCCCACTATGAAGGCATGCATCTTGTTCTTAATTTCAATCCAGCTGCATCCTGCCCCTTTTTGCACCCCTATGTTTTTCATCATGAGTCTCACCTTAGTTACATCATCCCACCTGCCAGTTGTAGCATATATATTTGATAATAGCACATACGCAGCTGAGTTTTGCGGTTCTAATTTGAAAAGTTCCTTTGCCACACGTTCACCTACCTCTAAATTTCGATGGACTGCACAACCACCAAGCAGGGCCTTCCATACAACAGGATCAGGTTGTAATGGCATATTTTTAATAAAGTCCTCTGCCTCAGTCAGTAAACCCATACGACCAAGAAGATCGACCATACAAGCATAATGATCCACTCCTGGTGTGATGCCATGGTCACGGATCATTGAATAAAAATGCTGCCAGCCTTCATCTAATAGGCAGGAATGGCTGCAGGCAGTCAAAACACCAACAAAAGTGACATGATTTGGCTTTATACCAACTTGCTGCATTTGTTCAAAGAGTTCAAGAGCCTTCTTGCCACTTCCATGTTGGGCAAATCCCGAAATAATAGCTGTCCAGGATACTACATCTTGTTCAGTCATTTGGCCAAATACTTGGTACGCAATGCTTATACTTCCACATTTTGAGTACATGGTAACAAGTGCATTTCCCACAAAGACATCTAAACTATACTCTGTCTTGACAATGTGGTCATGGATTTGTTTTCCCTGCTCCAGAGCAGCAATGCTGGCGCATGCACTAAGAATGCTGGCGAAGGTGGATCGGTTTGGATTTATACCTTGCCGTTTCATTTTTGAAAAGAGCTTCAATGCCTCCTCACTGTGACCATTCTGGGCATATCCTGTAATCATACCAGTCCATGACACCACATCCTTTTCAGGCATTCCATGAAATAGGCAGTGAGCATCCATAAGCCTCACATGCTGGAAATATCCTGCCATCATTGTGTTCCAAGATATCATATCTCGTGCAGGCATCTTCTCGAAAACTCTCCATGCATCATCGATGCTGAATTTGGAATACATTGCAATAAGGACATTACTTACAAAGACATCCGCCTCAAATGCCATTTTGATGATGGCTGTATGGATTTGCTTGCCTTGCCTTGAAATCCCCAGTCTGGCACATGCGTTGAGAACGCTGGTGAAGGTTGAGGGATTTGGCTTCATGCCTTCCAGTACCATTCGAGTAAATAGATTCAGGGCTTTCTCTTCAAGCCCATTCTGAATATACCCTGCAATCATTGCAGTCCAGGAAACTACACTTCGTTCAGGCATTTTGTCAAACAACTGGACGGCTTCCTCTGCTCTGCCATTGTCACAATATCCTGCAATCATGGCAGTCCATGAGACGACGTTCCTTTCTGGCATATTATCAAACAAAACGCGTCCGTCGTCTATTCTCCCATTCTGGGTATATCCTGTAATCATTGCATTCCATGAAACAATATTTCGTTCAGGCATTTCGTCAAACAGTTTGCGTGCATCGTCTAGTCTCCCATTTCTAGCATATCCAACAATCATCATAGTCCAGGAAACCATATCCCGGTCCGGCATTTTATCAAAAAGCATGCGAGCATCATTCATTTTCCGATTCTTGGCGTAGCCTGCAATCATAGCATTCCACGAAACCACATTTCGTTGAGGCATTTTGTCGAACACTTGACGCGCATCACCTAATCTTTCATTCTGCACGTATCCCGTCACCATAGCAGTCCATGACACTACGTCTCGCTCGCTCATATTATCGAACAATTGACGTGCATCGTCAATCCTTCCATCCCTGGCATACCTTGTAATGACAATATTTGATGAAATAACATTCTGATTTTTGTGACAGAATCGCATACTGCTGTGTACTTGGATTTTATCTTTCTCTATTGCGATTGTTGAGGTGTGGAGATGAATGCGTTGGACACAGCTCAACAACCCAGAAAGGAAAGAGCTTACTTGTTTCCATGGTTGACACACAAGCTGTGAAAAGGATACCCTGATTAGTAACCTGTTGGAGTGTTTTAAGACTTCTTGCCTCATTCTCCATTAACATAACTGTTGTCTACAACTAATCATACAAAAGTAATAGTAAGTGTATTGTTCAACAAAACACAACAAAGCATTGTTCTGTATTATTTTATAAGAGGTTGTTTAATTGTTCTATGTTTTTGCTTTGTTCGTTGGAATCTTACAATATAAATTTACACGAAATAACAATTTTCTGTTGTTTAAATTGAATTTTTGAAGGTAAAAATGGCTTGTTAAAAAAGCTCTGGAGCATTCGGATTATACAAATTTAACCACTTAAATATGCAAACACAACAATATATGACCTTATTTTGGACAAATATCCCCAAAAAATATACCCATAAAAAAACAAAACACATTTAAACTAAAACTCTCTTCAACCTTTAGATTATAAATTGTTCTTTATTATTTTCTCAACATTTCACCCTACCATGAAAGTGTTAACCAATTATATACAAAAATATAATATTGTTTCCAAAATTTATAAAAAAATACTAAATTATTTTAATTTACTCTATTTTATGATTATCTTCTCATAGAACTCTTTAATTATTTTATTATTAATTTCTTTCTTTTACCTAATTTTATTTTATTTAATTCATTTTACTTTATTCTTTAATTATTTTATTATTAATTTCTTTCTTTACCTAATCTTATTTCATTTAATTAAATTCTTTACGAATCTTTCTCAATGATTATTACTTCGTTTTACTTTATTGCGTCATTTAATGCTTACCCTAATCTCAACTGCCATTTACACTTATTTTTCTTTCTATTCATTATTGTGTATCCTCAACCCACCTTAATTCCTTATTTAATATCTTCTTATCATTTTAATACTTTTAGATACCATTTATTTGGTGTATAATCTCTTTCAATGTCCATGTGAGAATCTCTTCAACTCACCTTAATTCCTTTATTTATATCTTATTATTATTTTAATACTTTAAGATATCATTTATTTGGTGTATAATCTCTTTCAATGTTCATGTGAGATGTGAGAATAGTATAGAAAGGGGTATTGGGATTAAGATTTTTGTTGTTGTTGTATCTTATATAGATATAAAGTTTGAGGGTGTAGTATCTTTAGAGAATTATGAAGGAAGATTAAGCATAAGTGTTTTATAATTTATCATATTAAAATTAAGATCAATATGCCATGTACTATTTTTTTCATAAACGTTCGTCTTTCCCTCACTGAGAGAGTATGGCTATGATTAAGTACCTATTGTATAAGCACAAGACAACTAACATGAAAGAGAAGAGGTTTCTTAATATTGTGTTAAACTTTAGTCATAGTCACCTATGACTTAAGAGGGGATAGGATAAAGATGTTAAGTCTTGTCTAAATCATTGGAGTATAGAGATAGATATCGTTTTACAGAATATTGATACCATTAAAACTACTACCGCATCTAAATTTAAGGAGAAATTGTAGTCCGATAAAGAAATTGAGGAAAAGAGAAAATTAAGATACGATAAAGAAGTCATTAACTCTGATCTAGAATATCAAAAGTATCTTTCTATTTTAGCTAGCTTAAAGAAGAAAACCAATATTGCTAAAATAAGAACAAACTCCAGAAGCTCCCTAATGAAACATGGCATTGGACAATTCCTAAAAGGCCCTAGAATGAAAGAGTTTGTCATCTCTATGATACTAGGAAGTCGGAAGACAAAAAACACTTTCTTTTAAAACGTCATGTGTATTCCCACATTAGATCTCAATTTCAATATGTTGTAATAATATCAACCTTCATAAATGGTTAACTCGTCAAAACTATGGAGATTTAGGAAAGCTTCTCTTCAATCTTTTCGAATATAGAAATAAAATTTTAAAGCAAGCCGATTAATTCCTCACCTTTTTTTTTTCTTAAGGTCCAATAGACCAAAGTTGGTCTCAATGGGCTAACAATCATCATCATCATCATCATTATAGAGTAATGCCCATTAAAGATTTTTTTATCTGTTGGTCGCACAAAGGAAAGAAGATGAGAGGGTCAATCAAGCAAGCATACTCACCCCACAACCAGTCAACCATTATGTTAGTAGGGGAACCACTACCTTTGTAGACACCCCCATTGGCATAAGAATTATGGTATATTAGAGTTTGTGTTTTATTGCAAACCATTTCTTGCAACCAATATGAGAAACAATTTTAAGGCACCATTTATTAGTCATGAAAATTAGTTATGAGTATTTTTATTAGTCTATGCAATAGTGGACATTATTAGTTGCATGATGTAGTAATGCATATTGCATGGTTCCAAAAATGATGCAAATCAAATGGAGCTTGGAGTGCAAAGGTCAATCCCTCCCCCTAAAAGAAGGGAATGAGATTTAGTAGTTGTAAAACCTATTTTAAGATGTGTATCCAATTGTTATGATGTAATTATGGATTCAACTATATTAAAGGAGTCACCCCTTCCCTCGTACACTATTGTGATTGAAAACCTCTCAAGGGAAATTAAAAGATAACAAGAACCAAAGAATCAAGGTTAGAAAAGGGAAATAGTCTTCAACCAAATTAGAGGAAGCAAGGTAAACAATTTTATTGGTGCCTCCATAAAATTATTTTTTTTAAAAGGAAGCTCATTATTGTATAAGAACTGCAACCAATAAATTCAAAAGTATGGGGTATATTTTTATCATAAAGCAATCATGTTAGAAATTTGATCTCTCTAATTTTAAAGTTGTAAATTGTGCATTACATTTAAATTTTGTTAATAAAATAAATAAATAAAAATATTGTTGTTTTGTTGACTTTAGAAAAGCTTTTGACACCCCTTGGAAGAGGCTAGAAGATATTGGATTCCCTTATGGATTAAGGGTTGTAGGGACAAGACTATATGAGAGGGTCATTATGGAATTTAGAACTAATGATGGTTTATCAAAGGAAGTTGATTGTAACATAGAAATTAAGCAAGGTTTCCCTTCATCACTTACTATTTTACTACTTATGATCTATAAATTGTCACATGGATATTCTATTGGAACGGTTCATCAACATAGAGCTTATAATTTTTTGTAAAATATCTCTATTATGAAATGTTCACTTATTATTATAACTTAATATTACAAGCATAGTGATCAAATTACTAAAATAAACTAAAATGTAATAAAAAGGAGATAAAGTAGTAAACACCACACCATCCATGCAATAAACATAAGATAGACCCTAGGAAATCCAATATGGGAAAACCCAAACAGAAGGTGAAGACTATGCCTTGCGCTTTTCTTCTCGGGTTAAAAATGCAGATACAGAAAAAGATGGACTAAATACAAAGTTTCCATAGACATTGTAGCATGTATGGTTGCTACAAGATCTTCTACTTCCTATGTTCTACTCACAATATCCCACTCCTTTGCATTGTTCAACTATGGAATGGATAAATCAACATAACAAGAATAAAACCCCTTCCTTTCCTAACAACCAAATATTTAACATATTTTGATAGTCATCTAGAGTTAGGGTTAGGGTTTTTGTATTCCTTAACTCCAAATTAGGGTCAAAGTTTTGGACCCTATAGAATCCTCTTGAAATTCCACACGTGACTATCTCCACATGTATGAGTAATGGGCACTGATGTTCCATCCACTTGGTATCGTGGTCATCAAAAGCATAGGTCGACTTAAGGGAGGCATAACTTCCTCAAATGAACTATGATTGAGGTGATCTTTGCACCATTGAAAATCTCTTGACATGTAGAACAATGCCGAAGGGATCTGAAAATTTTAGGACCCCAAATCACCAAAATAAGAATTGCCCCTATAATGGGTCATACAAGTCAATAGCTCCAATTTTCCCACTCATAAAGTGCCAAGATAGATGATAAATTATATAGCGATCAATTTCAAATCAATTTATATTGACAAACTAGTGGAATGCCTAGAAGAACAAGGTTATGTAGGAACTAATCTAGCATCATCAGTTATCCTCCTCCTCCTTTATGTAGTTAATGTTGTCCTTCTAGCAAGGAGGCCCTTTGATCTTGATAAGCAACATAAAATTCTCAAATAATTTTATTCTAACTCTAGTGGTTTGTAAAAATTGACAAAACAAAGGTAATGATCATTAAATCCAATAAAATCACATATCCTAATTCGATGTACAATATTAAAAACTAGGAATAGGTTACATTTTATAAGTATCTCGAAATTCATTTTCATCACAAGCTAAACTAGAACTACAATGTTGGAAAAAGAATCGATGGAGGATGAAAAGCTTGTTATGATCTTGAAAACAATTATAAAACTGAAAAGTTTTGGTTTTGGTAAAAAAAGAGGGTACTTTATTACACTTTTGTTACCCTAGTGATTCTTTATGGCAATGAGGTTTGGGGTTGTAGTATCTCTAGGGAAACTTGGCGTAAATCGATTAAGCCCAAAAGTGTTTTATAATAAATGAAATTAAAATTAAAGACAAAAGACCTTAACCAATCCTCATTTTAGAAGTTGAACTTTGCTCCATTGAAAGTAAGGCTATGATAAGGTACTTAATGTATAAGAATTAGCTTATGAACATAAAGAAGGAGAGGTTTTCTATAACTACTTCAAACATTATAAAAACTCACTCAAAGCTCAAAGCAAGGAAGGCAAGAGATGTAGCTCCTTGGTTAAATAATTGGGGGATAGTAGAGGAGGTTTCCCTTCAAGATATCAATATTATTAAAATATCTACCCACTACAATGAAAACACCTTTTAGTAGAGGTTTTTGTGGAGCCTTCCCAAAAATATATTCCTTATCCATTTATAGTGGAGGTCGCTAGCAGAGGTGGGTGGCTAGAAGTTTCAACAAATATTTTTTAATCTATACACTTATATCATATAAATAGCAGTGATGTGCCCATATATATAGCACATCAATGCATTTATAACTAGGCACCTTGAAAGTCATTATCACTGGTGTGTAAAAAAATGGTTAATTTTAATTTTAAACAAACTCTAAGTGGAAAGCACGCCGATGTGTTACCATCAACAACACACCAAATGAGTTTAGACATTTTCTATATGATATTGGATTTTATTTAGAAAATTAAAAAAATGTATCAGTGCGCACCCATAGAAGGTGCCTTGGTGCATTCCTTATATATGCACATTGGAGAATGTTTCAATTTTTCATTATATCACATATGCATGTGTGTCATAAGATACTAAGTGCACCAATGATTCTATATGTAAGAACCACCGAACTAGGTTTAGACATTTGGTTATACAATATAGGTTTTAATTTAAAAAAATCACAAGTGTTTAATAACCAAGACACACATCAATGCACCTAACAAAGTACACTGATCTACAATTTAAAAGAAAATAGTGATGCATTGTGAACACATAAACGCACCAGTGTGTTTGACTGTCGGGCGCACCGATGTAGGGTAAAATTAAAAAAAATCATTTTTATAATTTTTTTTTACCAAACCATTAATTTCATTTTTTTACCTTTCCTTTAGTGCTTCCAACCATACAAGCACTAATGCTCACCTTCCCTGTACAACCTCCCCATTTTGGGTGTTATGGTGTTGTCAGATTCTTGTCCTTTTCTTTGTTGGTGGATTTGGTTCATTGTTGAATTCTGAAAAATGGTACCGTATCTCGATTTTTCATATACGTGGAAACCATGCCTCCTTAGCAGTGAAGTGTGATGTACATGTCACCATCAAACCCAATGATTTGCTATGAAACTGATATGTAACATAACCACTTCCCAGGTACCTCATGAATTCACATTCTTGAGGGATTTCCAATTTTTTATACCAATTGTTAAAAAAAGAAGCATGATACACACAAATGCAGTAATCAAGAAGCATGTTGTAACATAAAAGAAATGAATCACATGCCATGCACAACATTAACAACAAGTATGCACATATAAACACATATCAGAGATAAATAATAAACAACAGACTATAATTACATAGAAACACAGAGAGACTTATCTTTTAAAATAATTTCACCAAATGACTACAAAAGTTGGACGATCCACCCAAACTTAGACATTGGTGTTCCATATCTCAACAATAAGTCACCCCCAAGCTAGGGCTATGAATCCACAAGGACGGATCCTAGGTCGACTCTAGTTTTCCCTAACTAGTTTGGAAAATCAACTCTCATAGCTTCTCAAACATATAACGAACCCAGTTTACCAACTCTCTTTCCCATCAACCTACACAACCCAAGAGAATGAACCCCCTTCACTACCACGTATTCCCTCATGTTGTTCACCTTAAACCATGGATCCAGTGCTACTGGTCAAGACATCTCAATGCTAGAAACGTCCACGATTCTCAGTTGTAACAGTCTTGGCATTACTGCCAGCATTCTCATGCATACAGGCATCAAATCTTTGCTGGAACACTAGTAGTTCCCACAACCAACAACCATGTCTCACTACCTCCAACAACTCGTCTTCCCATGCCCACACCTAGATCCCACATGAGAAAGTAGGAAGGTAAATATGATCAATATTCAGGTGCCAAAACAAACAATCAACCCAAAACAATGAAGCAACCACAATCAGGTAGAAAGAAGAAAGTAATAGTAGTAACCCACAAACAACCTACATACAAGTTTTATATAACTTTCAAGGCATAATGTGGCCTCTCCAAGAGAATCATGTCACCCTTATATTCCTTACTAAAATCAAGGGTAAAATAAAGTTATAAATTATAAAGGCTCATACCCTCAACCCCTTCTCTCATAGAATCATAGCCCCATATAAATCTTGTCCTTGTTCATCTCGCAACTAACAATGTGTTTTATTATTAAAATTATTCAAAGGATTACATTCCCTAGGCTCCCTAGCCTTTTCAATTGTTCGGGCACTCTGACCTCTCATCAATAAACAAAATACATTATTAATCCAGGGACTCAAAACTAGGGTATTACATTCCCCTCCCCCTTATTTTGGAAGTATCCTACAAAAGAGAAAACAAAATTTCAAAGGTCTTGAAAAATTCACAAGTACTTTTCCCGCATAGCATCTTCATGCTCCCAAGTAGCATCATCAAGACTGTAGCAAGTCCACTGAACTTTTACCAATTCTATGACTCGTTTCTAGAGCACTTTGAATTTCCTGTCCAATATGTGCACCGAATGGACTTGAAAGTATCCTTATAGATCCACTTGAATCAAGCTCCAATCAATAACATCGTTAGGATCATGCACACACTTCTTCAACAAAGAGACATAAAACACACTATGCACATTCATGGAAGCAGACAATGCAAGCATGTATGCAATTGAACCTATTCTATCTAATGTATCAAATGGGCCACAAAATTTGGTTGTTAACTTCGTACAACTACCCAATTTCAAGGAACTCTTCTTGGGCTTCACATTCAAAAGTACATGCTCTCCCACTTTAAATTCTCTATATGTCTTGTTCTTATTTGTGTAACTCTTTTGTCTATCTTGTGCTACTTTCAAATTCTTCTTAATTTTAGCCATCTGGTCCTCCATATCCTTGAGTAATTCTATCCCAAGTACAACTCTATCTGTTGGATTGTCCCAACTTACTGTAGTACTGCATTTTCTACCATACAAAGCTTCAAAAGGGCTCATCTTCAATTAAGCTTGATACCCATTATTGTAGGAAAACTCAACCAAATGCAAGTAATCTTTCCACTTAGATGGATTGTCCATCACATGCATTCTCAACATGTCTTCAATTACTTGATATACTCTTTATGTCTACCCATCTTACTATGGATGGTATGTTGTACTAAAGTTCATATTTGTACCAAATCCCTTAAATAATGATTTCCAAAAGTTTGAAGTAAACTTTGTGTCTCTATCTGAAACAATTGCCTTAGGTATTCCATGCAATCTAGCAATTTCCCTCATGTAAATTTCTGCAATATTAGTTGTTGTATGAGTCATCTTCATTGGAAAAAAATGAGCACCTTTTGTCAATTTATCCACTACTTCCATGATGGAACCATGTTGCCTTGTTGTCTCAGGAAACTTAGTAATAAAATCAATGGTTACCACTTCCCATTTCTTCTCTGGAATTGACAATGGATATAGAAAACCCACTGGGATTTTATGCTCAACTTTCACTCTCTAATATTCCATACATATGAAAATGTAATCAACAACCTCCTTCTTCATTCCTGGCCAAAAGTACTAGCTTATTATTGTTGCAATTGTTTTCCGGTAACCAAGATGCACGACATATGGAGCATTATGCATCTCTTTTAGCACCAAATTCCTGAGTTCTCCAGAATTAGGGACATAGATTATGTTCTTATGCATGAGTATACCATCTTCCCTCATCTTGTACTCCTTGAATATTGGTTGTACATCTTCCTGTTGTAAGATTTCTTTTACTTGTAGGTAATGTTGGTCTATAACAACAACATCTAAAATTCCGCTCTTTAAATCCGAATTATTTATACCAAGGGTTGTATCATGCATGATATGTACTCTTATGTTGAGTGCACCAACAAATTTATTTTATTTTCCTTTGATATGCTTGATGTCAAAGTAATATTCACTTAAAAAGTACAACCATATCGTCTGTTTGGCATTTAAGTTGGTTGTTCAAAGAGGTATTTCAGACCACTGTGGTTTGTTCTCAACTCAAATTTCTTCCCCATTAAGTAATGCCTCCACATATTCAATGCATGGACTATGGCAACAAGCTTCAAGTCATGCATGGCATAATTCCTTTCATGTTCTTTAATCTTTCTAGATTCATACCCAATGGCATTCCCATTATGAGTGAGGACTCCACCAAGTCCTTCTTTGCATGCATCTGTACATACCACAAAATTGTCATTAGGGTTAGCAATCTTCAATACAGGTGCACTAGTGAGTAACTCTTTCAACAAATTAATTTTTTCTTCACATTATCGTGTCCACTCAAACTTAATTCCCTTCTTCTGTAAAGAAGTGATGGGATGAGAAATTTTAGAGAATCATGCTATAAATCTCTTGTATTATCCAACTAAACCCATGAAATATCTGACTTCTGACATGTTCCTCAGTACTAGCCATCCCCTAATGGATTCAATCTTTGTTAGGTCTACTGCTATACATTATGCTAAAAAATGTGCCCCAAATAATGGATCTGCTCATGGTAAAAAGAGCACCTACTAATCTTGGCATAAAGTTGATGTTCCCTTAGTACTTGCAGTACCAACCTCAAGTGATGTTCATGCTCTTCCTCGGACTAATAATATATAAGTATATCATCTAAGAACACAATGACAAACTTATCCAGATAATTTTTGAATATGCCATTCTTTAAGCACATAAAGACAGTTGGGGCATTGGTCGGTCCAAATGACACCACTACAAATTCATAATGTCCATACCTAGTTCTAAAAGTTATCTTATTAATGTCTTCTTCCTTGATTCTCACCTGGTGATATCCATATCTTAGGTCTATCTTTCAAAATATCCTTGCTCCTCTTATCTGATCAAAGAGGTCATCGATTCTGAGTAGAGGGTACTTGTTCTTCACAGTGGATTTATTCAGTTGTCTAAAGTCAATACATAACCTCAATGCCCTATATTTATTTTTCACAAAGAGTATCAGTTCTCCTCAAGGGGAAACACTTGGGCGTATGTACCCCGTCTTCAACAATTATTCTAGTTGCGTCTATAATTCCTTTAATTATGGTGTACTCATTATGTAAAGAGTTTTTTTATATCGGGGAAGTTGCTAAACACTAAATCAATAGAGAAATCTATATCCCTCCTTGGTGGAAATCCTGGTATTTCTTGGAATACATCTTCAAACTCTTGCAATACTGAAAAATCTTCAAGGCTTGGCTGTTTAGACTGGTCTGGCTCCTCCACGTTGTAAGTTTTAAACCTGTGAAGTAAAGTAGTGCATACAGATTCTTAAGAAAAGAATAAATTAATCAATGGATCATACACATAGTACACATAGATTTACGTTGGAAACCATTGACCAAGAGAAAACCACCCTTCCTTAGTGCCTCAACTCTCAACTCTTCATTGTATTAATTTCACCATTCACGATACAATATATACAATATTTTAGGTATTCCGCAATTACCAAAACCCTAATCCCTTAATCCAGGATTAATTTATAAAAAATACTAAAATAACAAAAAATGCTAAAATGGGATCGTCAGAC
>SNQJ01S0015885.1:29803-88529 GCA_010110895.2 Picea sitchensis | reverse complement strand
TCTATGACTTCAAAATAAGCTTTCATCTTCACCCCTTCTATGTTCACTTCAACTTACTCCAATCGACCTATAGGGTATATCTTGCACTGATTTTCCAACTTCAACTAGATGGTTGACCAGACCAAAATGGGTTTACCCATCATTTATCATGACTTCTTAGGAAATATGTTCACATCATAACCCAGATCCAACATGAATCCATCCATGTCATAACCATCAAGTTTGTCTTTCATCTTGAACTCTTTGCTTGTGTGATTTTGATTACTGACCTGACATACATCTCTTTTCGGTAGGGGGGATGATATAGCTCCCCTGGTATCTTCTTCCCCCATGCAGGTAGTTGACATCCATGTTCACTTTCATGCAACATCAATATCACTCAACAATCTTAAACAACATCACAATAAGTTACTTACTTGATCCTCAGTTTTTGTTTGGAAACCCAAGTTGTGCAGTGCTTCTTCATGCGTTGTACACTTTAACTCCTCTTGTATATGTTATTTAATTTCCCTCTGCTCGACACATCATGAATCCTCTTGTTTGCACACTTCTTCCAACGATATATGCATTGTAAAATGGATTTCCTCACACATGTGAGCTTCCTCCGAAGATCTTTGTGTGGCACGCTGCAGTTCTTCTCGGGTGCAAGCCTCTTCCAATTACCTTTGTGTTATTCGCTGCACTTTCTCACATATCTGGGCCTCTTCGAGGAACCTATGTGTCATGCGTTGCATCCCTTCTCTTGTCCTTTCTTCTTCTATGGCCCTCTACACATCGTTTAGAAACTGCTTTTGTTGAATAACATCGAACGTAGGAGGGGGTTGTGCTTCCTTTCTTATCTTCCCCTCTGGTTTTTGACTTGAGATTTCACCATGCTCCAAGTCCATTCTTGTCTTCACACCACCGCGGGTTACCAACCACATATCTACCCCACCATCATTTTTTTGGTTTTTGTACGGCTCTACATGCACCATATTGAAATGTGCCTTCTTTTCTTCCCACTTTTTCAATAAGTTGAGACAATACTTTATGAAATGCTCAAGGATGTAGCAGTACCCACAAAGAGTGCATAGTTTGGTAAAAAACCTTGACACATGGTCAATATATCCACAATTAAAACAAGTGGGGGGTATACCTTCCCCTCCTCCATATCCGCCTCTGGTACCTTCTTGATATCCGCCTCTCTCAACACCGCCATGGTCACCACCCTTTTGTTCCTCTTGTACTTGGAATACATCGTGGGTATGCTCTCGCATCAATTGATAACTGAATTTGTTTTGCATCATGTCCCACAGACTTGCAAAATTCACATAACATAGTATGATGCATCTTTTGATATTTCTCCAATGTTGGGAAATGGGGTGGTACATGGCCCCATTGTATGCATATCTTGCACCACTCTGTCTGTGGCCTGACTGGGAATGGACTCGGTGCACATGTTGCCACATAGTTTCCTAGTACATGACACATGTCTCTACAATTGCCCTCAGACTGGCACATTGTACACCATACTTTCTCTCAAACAAATTTTACCTTCACCATATCTTGTAATTGCATCATTAGATTGTCTAGTTGTGACTATACCTACGCCAAATCTGCTAACGCCTCTCCTTCTCCTGGTGTATCTTCCAGGAAAATCGTTATCTCCATTGCCTCTACCTGATTCGTCACCTTCTGTTGGGTGAGAAGGACTTAGATATGGGGGAGCAACCTCACAGTGAACCATGCACGTCGTAGATCTAGAATGCCAGCATATCCAACAAAATCATAATCCCACACGGTCTCTCCTTGCTTCTTCTTAATCTCTTTAATCTCTGTTATACAATGAGATTTTGACTTAGGTTTCTAAAATAACTTATGTAGATCTCTCTTGATCTCTATTAGGGACCTCGCCTGTCTTGTTGGTGTAGTGTCCTTGTACTTCATTTACCATGTCAGGGCTCTGTCCCTTAATGTAGTTTTCAATTGTGCAATATTCACTACCTTATCTCTAATCCTTTTCACATACCATATTGCTTCACATGTGAACCAGCACTGCTCTGCATCATCTCTACCTACTCCATGGAACACAGGTAACCTCAGGGATGTACTATCTTGATTCACCATCTTCACTCCCAAAATATGTCTTCCTACATTACTACTGAGTGTCAAAAATCTCAATACCGATGCTTTTACTGGTGAAGTAGTGTTGACTTCGTCTTCTTCTTCACTCGTCACTTCTCTTGTTTCTTCTCCTACTCCAATCGCCTCATTATCTATTGTTATTTATTCTTAGTTGCAAATGTGTAAGGGGGTGGTTCAAATGGGGGGTAACTCCATCTTCTTCTAACATTTCTTGTGAGGTGACCAAGAGAGTTTCCTACTTATAGTCGTGCAAGACCATTTACTATTGTTAACTCATTTCCCCCACCACTAGGGGATCCTCCATCTTCCTCTCCTACCTCTATGCTTCATATTCCTTTGAAGTTGTGGCACTTCATAACAATGAAGGGGTTCAAACTTCCTCTTTCGGTCCCCTACTAACACTCATATTGGTATCTTCATTGGATACCCTACTCTCCACACTGTGGCTCTTCGTGGTCCTTTCCTCATTCGTGCTCCTCTCTAGCACATCACACTCTTCCAAAATTCCTTTGGTGCAGTCTCCTTCCTCTTCATCCTAGGCCCGACCCTTCATCCTGTGCCCCTTGCTAACTTCCTTCCACTTCTTTGTTCCACTTTCCTCCTTGACTCAACTCTTCTTGCACATCTTTTGGCTCTCCCTCTCCTTTTCTCTTTCGAGTCCATCCTATTCCTCACCTCATCTCGATAAATTCTGGATCCTCCTCAATGGATACATCTCATCTCTCCCTTTTCCCCCATCTTCTCACCCCCCCAGTGCTAGGAGAGACTACTCATCCATTCTGTTGTGCTCCATGCGCATTAGCCCCTTCTCTATGAACAACATTTTTATCTAGAGTGGGATTTATTCCATCAGTATTTTCCTAGGACCTTCTGTAAAATTTCTTTCAGCCTCGTTGAAAGAATCAATCTACTCAACAACAAAATCAATTATATATCCTTCCTTCACCCGAGAAAATAAGAAATCAATGGATCGAGTCCACTTGTTATCCAATTCCTTTATCCCATCAATCATGGATTGATCCCAAACTATTGGTTTTAGTGGCCTCAAAGAAATATTGGTAGCAATCTTCCTTTTTAGCCATTCGTACAATAGACAAGGAAATTCTACAAATAAAATTTCATGCATATCAATGTAGATATGCCTATCTTTCCATCACTTAACGTTAACCTTTAGACCTTGGGTTTCTTGTTGAGAAAACTCATCTTCCTTTGCAGTCAACCAATCTTGAGTTTCCTCTCAAGATGGATACCACCTCATTCTCTGCCTTCATCACTCAATGCAAAACCTTCAGGTCCTGGCAACAAAACCATTTGTTGGGTCATTTCATGCTTGTGTGTGTCCTTCTTAAATCTAGGGGGTTAAGATCCAGGGTTCGTCCATAGATGACCAACAAAACCCCAAAGCATCGACATATCAATATTACACGAAGGCTGAAGAAGGTATCACTCGAGACGCTATGAGGATCTCATAGACCATATGGTCTTGTGTTGGGTGTTGTAACCCTTGAGATGTTTCTGGCTAGGAAACTATTCCAAGGAATCCATTTACTATCATTTATTTATTTGAGTTTGATCTTTCTTAAACAAAGTATTTTTGTTCCTTTGTTGGGCATGCATAATTAGGCTTTAAATATTTAAAGATAAAGATTGGAAGGATTTTTTTTTTTTTATGTTTTAGACATTTAAAATTTTTAAGAGGATGAAAGAAGGAATAAAGGAAAACAAAACTGAACAATGAAGTAATGTATATTTGATAAATATCACTTAAATTTCAGATAGAATAAAATATTATCGAATATGTATCTAAACATAGATAAGCTTTAAACAAAAAAAAAAACTTCATTTCTATTAAAAAAGGAATAATGAAATTTAAGAACAAGTCTTCTTAAGACTCACAGTATACGTGAAGAAATCTGTAACTTTTAGAGATACCTTTTGCAGTTAATGATGGTAGTTTTTGTACTAAATCATCACAATCATGGAAATAGACACATTCAAGGAGGAATTTAGGAGTATGAAAATAACATCAAGAAAAGAATCACATAGACTGAAACACATAATTTTGAATCTCCAAAACTTGCATAATTTTTATTAAAAATCTGTAGACGGGCCTCCCAAAAATCTCCTTTACATTGAATTCTCATTCAAATTTATACAAGTCAGGTCGAAACCAAAAATGGTTATTCGATCCTATTTTCTAGCCATTTGATTTACAAAAGATCCTTGACTTTATAAAATAGAAAGATCAAATGACAACTGTTACAATCCCTAAATTTCTTCAACTTTATTTGAAGAGTCATCTTACCAACAACTGGAGAAGAAGATTCCAAGTTTCATTCGAAGGATAATTGAATGAATTCATCTGCCTAAATGTGATATCCAACTCTGTGTATTTTTCATATGTGGGAGGATTTGAAAACAAACTTTTTATCTACCAAAAAAGGTAGAAATCATCTATCAATATGTCTTCAATGGTCTGTCTTCTCAAAGTATCAACCATTCTTTTAAATTTACCTTCTCTTCCTTTGACAACAATTTATTTATTTATTTATTTTATTTTTATTTTTTCTGTAATTTTCAGAAGATATAATTTTCCCCTTTTTATCCCAAGCTGAAGGCAGTCCCATTTTTACTAAATTCTCAAATTTATTTCTAAAAGATTCAACATTTATTTTCACCATAATACATTTATTTTGAGCTTGTTGTATTAGGTTCATTTTTGTAAAGATATTTTTTGTTTCCATAACCATTGCAGTTTTGTCTCTGACACCTTTTCTTGCTAATATTTCACTGGAAGTAGAATTCAAAAACTTGAATATTTCAGTAGCAACCTGAGGTCTAGTTCCCAATTCATGGAATGATTTCTGGATGGTTTCATCTGCTTCATTTGTTAACAACATTTCATCATCTATTATTTTGAAATAATTCCACAGCTTGGCAACTTAACCTATGATTTCATCCCAAATGATATGTATGGATCCTATTAGATAGAGGTTTCCTGATAATTTGTTCTTCATTTTCTCTATATCTGTTAGCAATTTACCGTTCAATTTTTTATATTCTTCAATAATTTTGTCTTTATCCTTGATTTATTCATTTTGTGTTGTAACAATTTTCTTAAGTTTATCAATTTCAGCTCCCTTCAGATTTAAATATGTCAATGCCTTTGAAAATACCGTTGTTGGATCATATGATTCCTCTAACCGTAAAAAATTATATTCTCCCTTCAGAGTTTCAATCTGTTTGGCATAAAAATCGATTTGTTCTTCCATTTGGATCATTTCTTCAAAATTTGTTCTTTTTCTGCTCAAACTGCTTGTAGTTCTAGAGTTTGTACATGATCAATTATTGGGATGTTAAGTATTTTCTTCAATGTCTGGATCTTCGTGTCCATGGTTTTTATTAATGCATGTATAGATGTTTCATCTCTTGGGTTTGCTCCTAGGTCCATTACCCATTGTTCTTACTCTTCTACTCTTATTTTTATGGTTCTAGTGGCTAACTTTTCATTTTTTAGTTGGGTTCTGAGCTTCTCATTTATGACTTGAAGCTTCTTGATTCCAATATTGGCTATCATAGCATCCATGTTTATCAATTTTGCAGTTTGTCTATGCAAGTTGAATTTATCCAATGGATGGATTGCATTAAGATTATTGGAAATATTTGTCACCTTATGCTCCTTTGGCTCCATAACAATTATATTTAATATTCCTTTCTCATAGTCCACAACTGAGATCATTCTGGTCTGATATGCATCATGGTCATAAAACTTAGTAATTATAGTCTTTTTAATCTTAGTACCTGTCTTTTTTATTCCATGAAATGATGAACTTGGTCTATCTTCTTTGCTTGATCAGTAATCACTTGTTATGTTTCACTTTGACTCCCTACACTCTCAATCTTCTATGATGATGTTACCTCTCATGACCCTTTTTTCTTGGTAATATTTATTATGGTAACTCTGGATCCTCCTCTTCTTCAATTGCTTCCATTTTCTATCTTTTGGTTGATCCTTCTTCATCTTTTGTTTAATCCTTTGGAGCTTATTCTGTAGTTTTCCTTTTGTATTTCTTCTCAAATTGCTGCGGAGTTTGCGTAACTAGAGAGTTCAAAGGTTTCTCTGGAGATTTGCTATGGATTTGTAAGATGTTTTGTACGTCTTGCCAACTGTTCTGATTTTCCAACAGCTTCAACTATTCTTTTTGTTGATGTTGATAAGGAGTATGCCCATGTGACATTCTTTTTGAAGAAATTACTGAATGAGGATCATACTTCATGGCTCTCCTTGTTGAAATCCCAAAGATGAAAGAAGTTTTGTTGTCACCTACAATGTTGATCTGGTATTGACAATGAAAGGACCTACATCCTTCTTTAATTTAAAGCTTTCCTTATATTTTCTCGACACAAAATGAACATCATCTGAATTCAATATATGCCTATTGTATTCAAGTGAAAAAATTCTGGGAGTTAAGAAAACATGTAGAAGGAAAGGTCTAAGTTCAGAGCCATAGACTTTGATTTCAGTATGATTTTTAAAGATGTAGCAGTCTCCCACACTCTTATTTGGGTTTAACTGTAACGATTTTTTTATTTCAGGAAATATTTTAGTGGGAAATTCATTGTGTATGATCAGATAAGCTTTAGACATAAATTGCTCAACATACTCTGAAAATCCCACATTTAGAGGTTTCCTCCTTACCAGTAAGGTCTAATGGATGACTGAAGCTAGGTTACCAATATCATATTCAACTTTTAACCCACAATGTGTAAAATGATATGCTTGAGAAAACAAAAAGAGGTAAACAAGGTAAGAATGGTACCTAAAGCATCTAAGAGACTTGAATTCTTATAGTTGGTAATGGATTTGATCTGCTAAGAATTGGGAAAAATTGAATTTAGTCATGGGTTTGGTCGTAATTGGGAAAATTTCTACCATGATTCATAATACAAACTTGTCAACTACTAGGTCATTGTATTTTCCCAATATTACAGAGATAATGGAAGTAAATTTTCTTTGAATTTCAGGAAATAAGATCGACTCGAGAACAACATTATCTACAGGGGTGTCAAGGATTTTTCACATGTATGTCTTTAAAAGAGAAAATTTCTCTTTAGGTATTAACTCTCTAAAACATCTGGTCATTACAACTTCATTTAAAGGTTCATTATCAGGGTTTAAAGGCCACCTCAACATTTCAGTAATGGCTTCAGGGATTAATTCGATGAGTACAAACCCATCTTTGGAAATGACAATTTTCTTGGAAGAGATGTAGTTTGAGGCGCACCAAGCCACAAACTTAGGAAAATCGTAGACTTGGGGCACCAAAAAAATCGCTAAATCGGATTCCCAGACATGATAGTGATCGACTAGATCCCTAGATTTATAGTTCACCTACTGGTGTAACTCAAAAGAATCAAACGATAGGACATGATAAAAAATATCCTTGTATTTGTTGACCAGATATTCTTCTACAGTAATTACATTTTCCTTGACTTTAGCTAGATAAGAAGGATCCATTTTAGAAAATGAAAACTAAAAGAGTGAATGGGTTTTGAATTACCCGTAAAAAGATTGATCTGAACAAGAGTTAGACTAAAAATCCAATGGCAGATGGCACTGGAACAAGTTATTGGGGGCTTGAACTCTTTACCAATCTCAAATAAACCAAATAATTTTACCTTTACCTTTTTTAAATCGAAAGTGGATACATGCCATTTTATGATTGGCGACAAGTTAATTAAAATAAATTAAATTTATATTTTTACCTTTTTGTCAGTTGATGTCACGTAGGACACACATCGATCCCATGTCGATTGCGGGGGGCTCAGATGTAGTTAAGTTAACTATATACCGAGGGGTTGCAATCATTGGATTTTTGACACATCAAAAGCGATTTAACTCTAATTAAGTTTCATGATCCCCCTCCCTTGTATTAAAGATTAGAGATATGAGGGGGATGGAAACAACTATGAGTCGTCGATCTGAAAATTGGGGTGTGATCTGCAATAAAGATGCTTTTTGTTATTATAAATATTATAATAAGTAGATATAACATTGATTTATTTATTTTTTAAATAAAATTTAATAATCTTATTTCAACCGATTAATCCTAAATATTTAAATTAAATCTAAACAAAACACTATTATTGATAAAATTTAAATTCTATTTAAATTTTATTCATTTAGACATATAGAGAAACTAGCAATTTAAAGAAGACTTAAAATTTTATTTCTATAAGAAGCAAAATTTGGGGTATGTTACAACATCTGGCTCCATTTGGGGATTGTGTTTCTTTGCGAGGAACATAAGAACAATAGACCATGCGCCTTTATTGATTTTTGGAGTCATTATTTTGAAAGAGATTAATTAAAAAAATCTAATGAAAACTATTTTCATCTTATAAATAGCGAAACTTTCCTTCTCGTTTGTAAGATAAATCTATAATTAAAGAAACTGCAACACTACCAAATTCAGAATTTAACATGTTTATATAAGATTTGACCAGCAATTGATAAAATATTTTACTCATTCAACTTTACTCAGGAATTGTTTTGGGGTAATATAATTCTAAGTTTTGGCTAAAGATTCAAATTTATGACTATTGTTCATACTTCAAAACTTTTGATCTTATGAGGTAATTAGTTGCGTCAGAACAAAGTCTTTGTGGGGAAATTAGTTTGAGTGAGTAATAAGTTTTAAGATACTCATTGGCAATATTTCCCATCCTCATGGTGTTTCTACACTACCAAAAAGTGTCCATAGCCTATGGTGTAGTCACCCCGACATCACATTCCTTGCTTCACTACCAACGAGCATCCATAGCCCCGGAGAAGATACTTGAATTTCCCACTTGAATTTCCTTTCACCATCCCTTTAAATTAGTTTAACAATTTTTAGGAGACGGGGGGAATCATTATTCTTTTCATATTTAAGGGATGATGTATGTTTATCAAGGATGAGCTAGAAATAACTGAGTGATGAAATATACTCATAAATATTTTTATTTCCTCATTTATGACTTTGTCTTTCGAAAGAAAAAAACCATTTTAATGGTAAGTCTTGAGTAAAACAACAAGTTACAATTTTGACACTAAAGTCTCTACCCAGAAGGAATTATCGTTTATAAACCTTTTCAAGTTTCATGAGAATAAAAAAAATGTTCTCCTGTCTGGTTTGTGAATAACATTTCAAAATCTAAACTAGCAGTTGAGACAACCTTTTCTATTTAGATTTTGTAATCTGAGAAGATAAGGACTTATTTTTTCAAAGAGAATAATTATTAAGCGAAATGATCTTTTAAAAGGATGAACATACTATCTAAGAAACAATGTTTTTTTGTTTATTTGTTTTGGTCGTCTCTATAAAGTAAAATAAAAAGAAAGAAAACCGATTATATACAATGAATGAAAACTAGATTTTAAAACTAAATGTAGTGTTTTAGGAACCACCCACTTACATGCAATTCCAAACAATCTTGTAGGGTCCTAGCCACAAATGATTGAACTTTCCATGGTCCTCTCTTTTGTTATCCCATCTTAGCACTAAATCACCAGGAATGAAATTTCTCTCCTGTCAAAGATAACTTTCATTTTGTCTTGATATTCTTGGAAATTTTCATTTACTTGCTCTCTATTTTGTTGCACTTCAATCAACTAATCATTCTTCTGGTAAAGTCATTGGGTTCATCTTCACTATCTTGCATCAATTTCATGACAATCAAGGAAATATTAATAGGAAGTACCACATCAATACCATAAATTAATTGAAAATGAGACTTACATGTGGACCTTTTAGTACTGATTCTATTAGCCTAGAGTGAGAATTTCAAATGAGAGTGCCATGATTTCTTGTTTTCAGTTAGCATTTTCTTAATGACCCTCATTAGGATCTTATTAGATGATTCAACTAATCCATTACCTTGATGGTAGTATGCAGTGGAGTGTCAAAGAATAATATTATATTTTTGGAAAAAAATCTATCATTGCAAGGGACTTAAATGCTCGAGCATTATCAATTAAGATTTTTCTAGGGCATCTAAATCTAGCAAGTATATTTTCTTCCAGAAACTTGATCCCAACTGCATTAGTAACAAATATGGTTGGAATTTCTTCTACCCATTTGGAAAAATAATTTGTTGCAGTTAAGATCCACTTGTGTTGTGCACTAGAAACAGGATGAATCTCCCCTATGAAGTCTAAACCCCATTGTTGTAAACGAGCTTCAAATTTTATTGGAACCAAAGGAAAAGAGGGAATATTTTGTTTTCCTGCAAAAATATGACACTCTCTGCAGGATCTGACTTTTTTATTTACTTCAGAATTTGTTTTGGCCAATAATAGTCAACTCTCAAAATTGTATATGTTGTATCTCTCCAAGCATGGTGTCCTCCAATATTACTTTGTGAAACTCATCAATGATTCTTCCAATCTCATATTCAACAATACAACTTAGTAAAATTCCCAAAAGATATTTCCAATAACTTTTTTCATTTATTATACAATACTTGATTGCTTGAAGTTTAAGGGATCTAAATTTTGCTTGACTGAAATCAGATGGAAATTCAATATTTTGCAAATAAAATACAATATATTTGTATCAAGGAGATAAAGAGAACTTATCATGAATTTTTACCAAGGGCTACTATAAATATGTCTCCTCATACTTAATTGAAGGATATTTTGTTATATCTACAATTTCATTTATCCCAAGGACTCTGCAATTTGGTTCAGCTAATAATTTTGATAATCCTTGGCCTTTAATCAATTTGGTTGGTTTTATTTCGAGGTCATACACTTGAATATTAGTTATCCATTTGCCTATTTTTCCATTAGTATCAAGATGACTTAGAATCTCTTTTACTATGTTGCTATGAACATAAGAAATTATTTTAGAATGAAGAACATAAACTCTAAAATATTTCAGATCTTTCACCAACACATAAGCTTGTTTTTCCATTATGTTATACTTGATTTCATAATATCTTAAGGTCTTGCTAAATAATGCAATTGGTTGTTCTTGTTTTTCTTCATTCCTTTGTAGAAGAACTGCAACAATAGTGTTTCCAGAGGCAAAAGAAAATATGGTAAACTCCTTTGAGTAATCTGGACTTATCAACACTGAAGCTTCTCCCAAAGATTTCTTAATTTGGTCAAAATATCATCTAGCCTCTGAAGACCATTTAACCTCACTATCTTTCTTAAGAATGCCATCCAAATCCTTGACCACTACAACAAAGTTTGGAATAAATCTTCTTAAGAAGTTTACTTTTTCAAGAAATGATTGAATCTCTTTTTTATTCCTTGGTAGGTTAATAAACTTAATTGATTCAACATGTTGAGGATCAATCTTGACTCCATACCTTGAGACAATATGACCAAGTAACTTTCCTTCCTGCATAATAAAATGAGAATTTTTAGGATTCAATGATAAACCATATTTTTTACATTTAATAAAAGTCTTCATAAGATGTTTTAAATGATCTTGATTTGATTTAGAAAAAAATAGTATCATCTAAATAAATCACAACAAATTTGTCCTTTTCTCCCACAAATTCTATGTCCATTACCCTCTGAAACGTTGCTCCTGCATTCATTAGTCCAAAGGGAATTTTTTCATACATGAAGGTTCCCCATGGTGTGGTAAATGCAATAAGCTCTTTGTCTTTCTCATGTACAACAATCTGATTATAACTTGAAAACCCATCAATCATTGAGATTTTATTAACACCCACTACTTTTTGCAAAACATGATCCATTTTAGGTAGTGGATAATTATCCTTTAATGAAAATTTGTTGAGATTTTTGAAATCAACACAGATCTTTATTTCACCATTCTTTTTTCTAAAAGGTACTAAATTTGCAACACAAGAAGAATATCTTAGAGGAACTATAATTTTTGCATCTAACAACTTTTTTAGTTCCTTTTCAATAACTAGGAAGAGGATAGGATTTACTTGTTTTATTTTTTGTCTGAATGGTTTAGATCCTACCTTCGGTGGGATTCTGTCTTGAATTATGCTGGTATCATATGTCTTAATATCTTCATAAGACCATGCAAATACTTTGATAATTTTTTTGAATAAATTGACACACCTAACTAACCCTCTGATCAACAAGCAAAAGCTTTGCGAGCTTGATTTTCTTTGGTTCCTTTTCAGTGCCAATATTACAATCTTCCACTTCTTCACTTTGAGGATGTACAATAGGTTTTTTTATCACTATAACAATTTTCATATGGAATCCAAGTTTTGGGACTTAGCGAGAGGCTAAACTGGTATAGAGACGCGATAAACTAGAGGACGAGACCATATCTAGTGAAAGGATGTTAAGTCTAGTGAAAGTGCGAAGTTGATGGGACCTGACGGGTCACAGATTGTGGACGCCACAGATCAACGGCCAGGGATCATTTCAGACAGAGAATTAGTGCGGAGGTTAATTCTTGAAAGCAAGCCGAAAAGGAAACCGTGGTTTCGGCTCGAGACTACATGGCGCCACTGGGTGCATTTCAGGGGGAAAAGTAGGTGAACTCAAAACCACTCCATCACACCCCAAAATCATGTGTTAAGTGTCATTCAATGTGTCAAATCCAATGGTCACATGTGGAAAGGAAACTTGACGGCCAGTCTAATCATCCCGAGACACTTGTTTAGGTACCATTCGTCCACATAATGCCAGGTAAGTGCCACCAAATAAATGATTTAAGACTCATCATTGGAAATCGATGGTCGAATGTGAGAGGATGTTACCCCTATAAGGAATTTTTTTAGTAGCCCATGATTAGTGCTTTATGACGACTATCACTCAAAACACATGTGAAATTACTCTATTTTGGGTATTTGACGGTTTATTCTAGAGTGAGATAACTGCAAATCGAATCACTCGTCCAATTCATGAACAATTGAGGGAATTAAGATCGTGTTTCCTGGAAAATCAAAGGAATTTGGGAAGAAATATCCAACGGTTTTCAACAAACTGGGAAACTCAAATAATATGACAAATCTATCAAGTAAAAAGAGAGAAAGGCAGGTTGCGCAACTCCTAGCAGCAAAATCCAGCGAAAAATATGCAGATGAACCAGGACTAGGTGAAGAGGTCAGGTTGAATCCTATTATGAAAGATTTGATCATTAATGGATATGCAGATGGACACTACACACAGGTTGGCAAGATCAAAAGGAATAAGCGACGAAAGGAAGAAGTCAAAGCTGGAACAGTTATAGGTATTCAAGAAGACCAACCTAGTTGGCTTGACACATTAAAGGAAGAGATTGAAAAGATAAAATGAAAATTTCATGATAGGCCAAATTGAGTTCATTTCAGGGGCTATTACGGTTTTGTAGGCAAGTGGCATTCAGAGTAAAGATCTCAAATATTTTGGTTTTTTGTTTGTAACGTTCCCTAGAAAGTAGGAATTCAGTTTTGGTGCGTTACTCCTTCTGTAACCAATATCTATTTTTGAATCTTGGAGAAGATGATTTGTTTTGGGTCTCATATATAATTTATCTATATATATTTTTAAAAAGATAAATGAATGGTTCGACTAGCCGGAGAGGGGCCTGCCCCTGTAGCAGGAAAACTTTGTGATTTCTTATGGATTTTAATATAAGAAGAGAAGGTTTTCTTTGATAGACGAGATTCATCATGGTGTTGATGGTCAATATGTTTTCTTGTATTTCATATTTATGAATGTGTTTTTCTGCTAGCGATAATATTTAAGCAAAAGAAATAATTTAGTTTGTTGGTTCTCTTTCTCATACTGTTTATACGTGTTATTGTTTATAACCATAACCAAGTTGATGAGCCTCATGAAACCAAGGATGATATTTGACCTCCCGTACTTGATCCAACACCCTCCAAGACTCAGCATAGATACAGACCCTTAAAATTACCTCACATCCTTCATGATTTTCCTCCAAAGAATTATAAGTACCTACATGTGTTTGATGGAGAACCTGATGCCATCACAAATGAAAAACACATCCAAGATTTTGAAAATTTTATAGATTTGTTTGAGATTGATCATGATGATGTTTGTATGAGGGCGTTCTCTCAATCCTTGATAGGAGATACCAAAGATTGGTTTAAACACTTGCATCCAGAGACAATTAGGTCATGGGGGGAATTGAAGAATGTATTTTTGAAGTTTTGGGGCAAGAAGAAATCTTTGGATCTACAACTTACAGAGTTCTATGCCTTAAAGAGGCAGAGCAATGAAACTATTTCTACATTTACTAGAAAGTTTTCTAGTATTTATTACAATTTGCCCAAAGGAATTCAACCCACTGAAGTTGCTGCCATGCTCTAGTATGACACTACTCTTCATCCAGATTTGTATTTCCTCCTAAAGGAAAGAAGACCTAAGTCCTTACAGAAAATATTTAATGATGCTCAGAATATTCATCACAATATCCAAGCATGTGACCAGATTCGAAATGAGGGGTTGGATGCTCCAGAACATGAGAGTGAATATGAACAAAAAACAGTTGATTGGAATCTTGAGCATAGAATTGATAATATCATAGGTCCTCTTGAAGTTTTAAATGCTAATGATTTTGTAAAGGATTGCATTCCACTTATTGAGAAATGAGGTGCTAATGTATCTTCTAATCCACCCTATGATAAGCATGGAGATGATTGTTTTATATATTCATTTATAGATAGTCAAGAAGATGAATTTGCAAATTGGTATGTTGAAGAGCAGGTTGATGTTCCAAGTTTGTTCCTATTAGATGACATTGTAGATGTTGCTGATTTTCCTATATATGATGAATATAATGATGATTGTGATGTTGACTTCCTGGAACAACCAGTTGGATGTTATCTATTAGAAAATGTTCTTTTTTCAGCAACATATTGAGAGAAATTAGCCTACATGTCATAGTTACAAAGAAGAAAGTACTGAATAAGTTGAAGTAAATTCTTTACCTTTAGGTTTTTCTTAATTTAAATTGTTGAAAAGGAATTCTAAGACCATCACTGAAGCAGAGGGAGGTGTGATGATGCCAAACCATGATGATTCACTGGAAAAAATTAACAAGGAATTGCAGCCATTGGTCAAAAATGAAGCTGAAGATGAGTATGTTTAACAATCCAAAGAAAGTGGAAAATGTGCATATGGCAATGTTGGCAGCAGGCCGAAGTGGAAAGAAGGATGATCATGGGGAAAGAAAGAGTGCAGAAACTGAATTAACAGATGGAGGAAAACACAGCACGCGGACAAGAAAGAAAGCATGCACACATGGGAGGAAGACCTAACGTCGCTTTCCTTGTGCACGCTTTCTTGCTTGTCCGCGTGCTGTGTTAGGAAGAATGACACACGCACATGGGAGGGAGACCTAACGTTGGTAGGGTTAGGGTTTTGGTAAAATATTGCAAACAACTGAAGAGCCCAAAATGTATAAATATAGATACATAGGTATCATAGAGGGTGGCTAGTTAGTTCATTTTTGTATTGTTCCATCATAGATATGTATGAGTTGATGCGATATGTAATGTGGTTATGAACTATTTTGTAAGTTTTTGAGCTAGATAGGAGGAGAGAAGGAAGATTTGAGGATTAGATCGCAAGCTGAGGAACCTAGTGTGATCTAGTTCGCCTCATATAGATCTTACCCATCTGAGGAGAATTGTAAGCGCGCGGTGCTGGAGATGCAGAACTACCATAATAAAAGAGATAAGAGCCAAATCTTTATGGATGTAACCCATGAGGGGGTGAACCACGGTAATATCTGTGTAATGTGATGAATGCATGTATATCTTTATCTTCTTTCAGCAGTTACTTGTTGCGTTTAATGAATGAATGAGTTATTATATTGTTATGAAATATGGGTGTGCTATTGAGGGAATAAACTGTGGAAGATAATGCATAATCGGGGATAATAGTAGATTGCAATCAAAATTTATAGTAGATGGATATGAGTAACGATCTCCTATCTCATACTCAATCCTAGGATGTAAACACCTGAGTCTTACAACCACCCATTTAAAGCTATCTCGGGTGAGACTGCACAACGCATTTTGTGTGTTGTGTTGCCTTCTGGTTTACCAGGAGGGCTGATAGTTTTAGAGGCTTTGTTGGAAACTTGAAAGACATGAACCCTGGTTCAAGAACTTAGATGGTAAGAAAGGATGAGTAAAGACCAACAAATGGTTTCGTTGTCGCGTTGGTAGGAACGAGAGAGGACTGGGTAGAAGAGATAGATTGAGCGAGAAAAGACTGAAGAAAATAAGAGAGAAATGAGCCATTAGAAGGGAATTTGAGACCGTGGAACCCTACAAAAGAAGAAATCGAAGGTTGGTTGAGAACCAAAGAGCTAGAGTTTACACAAAAAGACAATAGAAACCCTATAATCACACCTCACAAATATCTGGACAAATACGTGTTTACTGATTTATACGAAGTCTTTTTCTGTGATTTTCCGCATCTACTGCAGGAGTGGATACTAAGATTGAAGGATAACCACGTGACGAATCGGATTCGACAGCTAGATTGGACCCCAATACAAATTGGGCAGTTATAGCAGGTGAACAACAAATTCACCCACACAGTGGACTTTTGGATTGATAGTATTGTGGCAGGCTTCATAACAGAGTTTGTAGTGGACACAACGAATTCATATAGTGTATTAGAGCAAGAATTTCTATGCAGACCTCGAGGAAGGTACATTCGATCACTGTATACTTCTATTAAGATATTGTTATATAACAAAGGGGTAATGACAATGGAATCAGACAACTAAAATTCCCTGTGTGCATGGGGGAAGGGGGGAAGAACTGACAGAGTGAGGATAAATGGAAGGAGGGAAGGATAAAGGAAAGAAGGAGGAGGAACCCTTGGACTCGATCATGACGGAAGACGACCAGATCAAGTGGATATTGGCATCAACGAGAAAGACACGTAGCACAACACTCTACCAATACAAGGTGAATACCAAGAAAAGAGATATAGCCATGAGGGAAGGCTTGGCGAGTGATGAGGAAGAGGTAGAGGATCTTTGGGTTGTGGAGCAGATTGAGGAAATCCTGTGCACAACATATGAGCGGAAAAAAAGAGGTCCAAGAATGAGAGGAGAAGGCAACCATCCTATCCATAGTAATGTCAATGTGGAACCCATAAACCCATGTGCGACTTATACACCAAAGAGAAAACCATCGTTTAGACAACCGAAGTTTGGAGGAAGTCCGACAGTAGGAAGTACATCTACACAAGGAGAAAAAACTGGAGGAGCCAGTTCAAGCAACATTAGTCAAGTTTCTACACTGCGCGAAGGAGGCAGTAGTTCAGTATTCAGAATGGAAGGACACGATCCCACCATCAGATTACCAGAATTTCGAGGAGAAGCAACAACAGACCCTGAGAAGCACTTATTCATTTGTACAAAGATCTGGGAAGCAAAACAAATCACTAATGAAGATACCAAACTCGCGTAGCTAGAAATTGCGCTAACATATCGCGCACTAGAATGGTACATGAGTCTAGACACAAACAATACCCCTGAAACAACAAGAAAACTGGCCGGCATTAAGAAGTTACTGATTAATGAGTTCCAGAAGCCGATCTCATAGGATCAGTACATGAACGAGATGATCGAAATAAGACAGAAACTAGGAGAATCGGTATGGAATATTGATTAGACTGAAGGGAAATTTAAAATACCTTATGACCGATATGCAACATCGACACCTATTTGTCAACTCACTACTCCCACACTTAAAATACCCTTTACAAAAACATAAATTTCAGACGCAGGCAGAGGCTCTGCAGGAAGCCTTGCAACTAGAAGAGAATCAGTACCAACAGATGGACCCATCTATCGAAGAATTGAAGGAGGATTTGAAAAATCTAACGTTTCAGCTGAACCAGAATAAGAACAAGGACAAACGAGAAGTCATTTGGTGTACTACATGCAGGACGTAAGGACAACACAAGAATGAGTGCCCAACATTCGTGCAGTATATGGAAGCAGGTATGCCAAATCCGTTACCACCAGGAGGACTATGGTGTGAAATATGCAAGAAACCGGGTCACGACCCTTATCACCGCACGATGATGCAAAAATACCAGATAGTCCCAAATAATTCATATTGCACCTTTTGCAAGTCAGTGGACCACGACGATAAAGATTGCAGAACTATGGAGTTGATGCGAGAAAGAACATCAGATGCATATAGAGTACAGGTTGAAATGATGATTGGGCAAGCAACACCGCAGTTCAATCCAATCCCAACACCATACAACACTATGCCACAACAGTATAATACTGCGCAACAACCATACAATAACGCGCATCCACAGTACAACCCGACACAACCCCAGTACAATACCATGCAGTTTAATCAGACACCTCATTATAACACGCCGAGAGGTGATCGAGCAGGGTACAAAGGAGGAGGATGCGCCAGAGGAGGTTTTAGACGAGGTAGAGGACCTGTCACATGTCACAATTTTCAACAACCGGGACATTATGCACGAGAATGTCCACTTCCACAAGCAACGTGTATGTATTGTCGCGCATCGGACTACGATACAGAGGAATGTACGACACTACTAGTGAAGATTCAAGAAAAGAGGAACCAGAACAATCATAATGTTCAGTGGATTTTAGTCAAAGCAAGGGATGAAGGATGGAATATCAACATAGTTACCCACAGAGGAGCTAAAACAGGCTCTGATGTAGTTCGACAGGGAACAACATAGAACCAATGGGTAAAAAGAACACAGAACCAAGGAAGCAGTTCGACGCGCAAAAGGAAAAGGATATCTTTAAGGAGGCTAGACAAGAATTTCAGAAGGAGGACACAACGTCGACTTCAACTGCGCAACAACACCAGGAAGCACCAGAATATGAGATGCTGCCATCACTGGATCATACCAACAGGATGCAACCCATGGGACAAGTAAGTACAATCAAAGGATTTTTGCAATCATGTGTGAAAGTATTAAGTGATCCATTATCTATGAAGATATTGCAAAACATACTAGAGAAATGTAGCAGCGAGACAAAAGAAAAGCTAGAACCAAAAGAAGTTAATCACCTACACACAAGAAGAAGAACAAGTCGAGAATTTAGACTGAATGCTAACATTGGGGATTTCAATATGGGAGACATTATACTGGATCTAGGATATGAAGTGAATGTATTACCAAAGAAGACATGGCAATGCATGGGAGAGCCAACATTAGGATACTCACCTGTTCAATTAAAAATAGTAAATCAGCATAGAGTCCTACCAATAGGTAGACTGAAAGGAGTGACAATAGATCTTGATGGAGTGTGCACTAAAGCAGATTTCGAAGTCATTGAAATAGTGGATGGCACAACACCTTACCCGACATTGCTTGGTATGGATCGGGTGTTTGACAACCAAGCCATAATCAATTTGAAGACCAGGAAAATGAAATTTGAGTCCGGAGAATATAGGGTCATCGTGCCATTAGACCCATCTAAAGGGGAGAGGTTTGTAGAACCTACTTTCCTAGACTTAGAGGAAATCGACCAGTTGTACAGAACAACTGCACACGATGAGGATTACGTAAACCCAACTGCAGACGGGGTACTCAGTTGGAAGAGCATTACTTCATGTGCAACATACTCAGACACCAGGTTAGAAAACTGGAAACAAAGGCTACATGAAGTATCCATGAGAACATGTGCAAGAATAGACTGCGCAGTAAGATGGATAGGCACAAAAATCAGAGAACCACCCAGTTTCCACAGAATAAATGTTTTGGAAACATTCTTGACACAGTACAAAGACGTAGTGTTAGAGAACCAGAGACTATTAGCACTTGACTTAGCACTAAAGGCCACACCGACAAGATGGTGGGGCGCACACAAAGAGACAATCACATATTGGTACCAATGTAAGAGGTTACTACGCATAAGGTTCGACGCAGAACAAAAAAACAAAAAACATCATAAATATGAAGGGAACATAGCACCAATGGAACGCTTGGAGGCGTGTAGAACACTGTGGAAAATGACACCACTAGAGGAATGGCCTCATCACTTCATACATACTCTAGAAGGCATACCAGCGAATTGGTATATAGACCAGGAATTGCGCAAAGGAACTACGACATGGATGACATTGTGATAGAATTTCACAGTCACTTTCTCATTCGAGCATGAGAAACCCAACATAGATGCAGCCCTTAAACGGATTAGAGGATTAATATTCATCAAAGAACCATAAATAGAATTTATCACAGAAGAGCAACAATGGAATAAATAGACAGTCAAGGAACTTTTGTCATGTTACCATGTATAGGAGGTAGCACCAAACGAAGACGATCCATGCGATATTCATATCGAAGAAGTAGAAGTTGAAAGAGCTTTGGAGGGCCCAACCATCGAATCAGAAGTCATTTCTGTGCCAATCAAGGTAAAGAAAGTTAACATCGGGACAACTGAGCAGCCCAAAATGGCCATCATTGGAGATTACTGGGATGAGAAAACAGTAGGACGTATCACAGAGTTGTTACACGAATACAGTGACCTCTTTCCCACAACATTCACAGAGATGAAGGGTATATCCAGAGAACTGGGAGAAATAAAGATACCACTCATACCTGAAGCAATACCTATTAGACAATGAATGTACAGACTGAACCCCATATATAAACAAAAAGTTAAAGATGAGATCAATAGGATGCTCAAATCCGACATCATAGAACCAGTTGAGGAGTCATAATGGATAAGCCTGATGGTAGTACATGACAAGAAAAAAGGAAGAGGTATCAGGATATGCGTCAACTTGAGGAAGTTGAATGATGCATGCCTACATGACTCGTTCCCTACACCATTCACAGATGAAGTGTTAGAGAACGTGGGAGGACATGAAGCTTACTCATTCACTGATGGATTCTCGGGCTACCATGAGATTAATATAGCACAGGACGAAAGACACAAGACCACGTTTGCGATAGAATTGGGATCTTATCAATACACATTCATGTCGTTTGGACTGAAGAACACACCAACAATATTCTCTAGAGTGGTCATTTTAGCATTCAAGGAATTCATCCATCAATTTCTTGAAGTATACCTGGATGATTGGACAGTCTATAGTCTGTTGAAAAACCATGTGGAAGTTTTACAGTTGATGTTAGAAATATGCAGATTGAATATCAAGAAATGCATATTTGGAACATCGTTTTGGATACTATTGGGCCACATAGTATGCAAACAAGGTTTATTAGTAGATGCGACAAAGATCACAGTCATTGTTAACTTGCCAGCACCAAAAACAATCTGTTAGTTAAGAGCAACGTTAGGACACACAGGATATTATAGAAAATTCATCAAAGGATATGCACAGATCAAAACACCAATGGAAAATCTGTTAAGGAAGGATACAAATTTTCAATGGAATGACGAGTGTCAACACGGTCTGGATACCTTGAAGGAAAAGATGGTTACCGCGTCGATATTAGTATTTCTAGAATGGGAAAAGACATTCCATGTGCATGTAGATGCATCAACGACAACACTTGGATATATCTTGGCATAACCAGGAACATGAGACTTGGATCACCCAATAGCGTTTTCAAGAAGAAAGTTATCAGACTCAGAACAAAACTATAACACAACAGAAAGAGATGGCCTAGCCATGGTCTATGCACTGCAGAAGTTTAGGAATTACTTATTGGGAAAACACTTTAAGATGTTCACAGATCACTCAATCCTGAAATACCTAGTCAACAAGCCAATGTTGGGGGGGAGAATATGTCGATGGTTACTGATATTTCAAGAATTTGACTTTGAAGTAATAGTTAAACCAGGAAAATTGAATGCAAGACTTGACCACTTGTCAAGGGTCACAAATGGAGAAGAACCTATGAATCTAGAAGACAACTTTCCAGATGCACAATTATTCTCAATACAGATTGCTAATGAATACTTCCCAAATATCATTCAGTACTTGAGTACAAGTACTATGCCGCAAGAATATACCATTGCGCAGAAGAAGAACCTGGTAATTCATGTTGTCGACTATCAACTGATTGCAGGACACCTATACAAAATGGGCGCAGATAACATTTTGCGAAGATACGTATTAGAGCATGAAAGACCAAGAATTTTAGTAGAATCCTGCGAGGGAATAGGAGGAGGACACTATGCAGGTAAATCTACCGCACAGAAGGTATTACGTGCAGGACTATGGTGGCCAAAACTTCACAGAGACTCAAAGGAGTACTGTTAAAGATGTGATGTCTGTCAAAGGGTAGGCAAACCCAACAGAAGAGACGAGATGCCACTACGACCACAAGTAACATTACAAATATTTGACAAATGGGCAATAGACTTTGTGGGACCAATTAACCCACCAGCCAAAAGAACAGGAGAAAGGTAAATCATCACCACGATGAAATATTTAACAAGATGGGTGGAAGCCGCACCAATAAAAGATTGCAGTGCAGAGACAACAACACACTTTTTGTTTGAACAAGTAATCACTAGATTTGGGTTCCCAAGAGTTTTGATGAGCGACCAAGGCACACACTTCATAAACAACACCATCCACGCGATGACTGAAGAGTTTGAAGTCCATCACCAGAAGAGAACAATGTATCATCCACAGGAAAATGGCACAGTGAAATCCTTCAACAAAATTCTGGAGGATGCATTGACAAAGATTTGTAACGTCAATAGAGATGTATGGGACCTCAAAGTACCAGCAGTATTATGGGCATACAGGACTACATGCAAAAAGCTGACAAGGCACACGCCATTTAAACTGGTATATGGCCAAGAAGCAGTAGTGCCATTAGAGTTTCTAGTACCCAGCTTGCATGTAGCAACTATCACACAAATGACAGAATGAGGCGCAGTACAGGAGAGACTCAATCAATTATTAACCATGGAGGAAGACCGAATCTTGGTAGGATTCCATCAACAAGTGCACAAAGAAAGATACAAAGCTTGGCATGATCGACACATCAAGAAGAAAACATCCAAGGAAGGAGATATAGTATTGATGTATGACAGTAAATTGTTTTAGCACCCGGGAAAACTTAGAATGCATTGGTTAGGACCATACGAAGTAAAATCTATCACAAACATAGGAGATGTACATTTCAGAGACTTAGAAGGCGCAGAACTCAGAGGAATGATCAATGAGAGCCGACTAAAATTGTATAAGGACAGTCGACCACCCACCGCGCAGTAAAAAAATAAAAAATAAAAAAGAGAACAAAAAGGAAACAAAACTAAAGAAGGCGCAGTACGCCAGAGATAGAAAGGCCACATGAAGTTAGAAACTTGAATTTGGAAAAGGCAAGGAAAATAGTTATATACAAAAGGAAACAAGTGGGAAAAGGAAATTTGGCAAAAGCAGTACGACAGGGCAACACTAGGCGGAATTAAAGGACGACAAGGACCGATGGGACATCACATTAATCGCACCAACTGGAAACGGAAAATAAAGAGTAATGGAAAGTATGAAACCACCGCAGATGCATTGAACCCACAATTATGGTGCATTAAACCCATAATGGAGGAAGCGTCCTCGACAAGCTTCATGCCAAGTTGTTACAACATGCGAGAACGGGAGCAACTAGTCTATTCACGAAAGAAGAACAGACAGAGAGTAATAGTAGCTAGAACGCACAAAGCGAGGCTACAGAGAGCACATCAGTCATTCAAACCCAACAAACGTTCAACAATCACCGCTATGGCACCACCGAAGCCTGCAGAAGCAAGCCAGAGTGCCAAACCGACTAGGGTTCAAACTAGGTCACGAGGACCATTGGAAGAGAATGAACAACAGCAGCCGGAGATCATTGATATTGATGAAATCCCATCCCCAGAGAAGATATCAGTGAATTCCACACTGATACTGGAAGAAAGTCAATAGCCAGAAGCAGAGGCCATGAAAGTAGATATGCTAGCAGCGGTGCAGCAGCCTCAAAGCCAGGAAGTAGAAACCTAAAAGGAGGTGCAACCAGAGAGTACCAAAGAATATCTGGAAGTTAATGGAACGACACATAATCCAAAAGCAACAGTGGAGCCAGATGGTCTCAAATGACCATCTCAGAACACCCAACAGGGGAGACCGTTGAAGCTGCCTCGACTTGGCCATAATGGCTTACGGGGGAGCAATCAGAAGTGATGGAACTTCGAGCCAACCACTGTAGCAGAAATATCAAATACAGATACCAAGCTCACCCCGCAAGAAACCTGGAGCATAAATTGTTCTACCACTCATACCAGCTGGGGTACAGGTAGGACCAGAGCTACTGGGTCACATCGGGAAGCTCAAATGTTCATACAATGATGTAGGAGATGAAGCTAAGTTCTCGGAACTTGCATAGAGGGTCTTTATACATACCATAGGCACAACTCAGCTTGGAAAAACGATTAACCATCCATACAAGTGGGCAACTGGGCTGGAGAAAACGAGAATTTTTGGTCTGTTGAACCTACCACATTTTGGTAGAGGCTAGAATGCAACAACATGCATCAAGCAGCTATTAGTAGTCACACATGGAGGGGACATATGGCTGGACAAACCCGTCCCCATAATTATTGAGATTATTGTGCAAATAACAGGCTTACCAATTCAGGGTATGGATCCCACGTTGGTTATGGACGAAAAATCTAAGGAGAAAGCTTTGGTGGAAGAAATGAAGAAGAATTATGGCACTGCCAGGGGGACGAGAGGCATCATTATCAAATGAATCAATAACGCAACCACACAGTTGGGCACAAAAATATTAGCCTGCAAGTTGCTAAGAAAATGTCGTAGAGAGGAAGTACCAGCTGGAGTCATTGCAGTTGCATCCCAGTGCGTAGAAGGCACCTCAATGAGTTGGGCCCCATACTTATTGAACTTATTCCAAGAGGAATGCAAGGATGCATAGGACCTAGGCACATAGTTCCATTACTCAAGCTTTATTACCTTAATAGCCTTCATGGAATGGCGAGAACCAGGGTATGTAGTTTTTTGTACCAGACCACAACCAACGGGAGTGAGGTATCTATTGCTGAGAGCCAGGACGATTGCCATGCATAAGAGAGAGAATGGGATCATATTTGAAGCATACCTACAAGACATATAGGAATCCATCAACCGATCGTGGAGAATAACACCAAAGGTTGTCATGCGATATGTGGACATCGCCAATTCCGGGCCACACGACAAACAATGTGGATACAGGCAAGGTAGGATCTAGTGAAACAGTGGCTACTGATGCGCTACTTCATCACAGAGGGTGATATAGACATGGTCATCAACGAATGGCCTGACGAATGGAGGATCCCATCCATTACCCAGGAAGTACTGCAAAGAACAACAGAGGAAGAGGCAGAGAAGGGAGAAACACAACCTTCGAAAATCTAAGTGCCCAAGAGACCAAGAACGGGCCAAAGCAAGACAACACAGACAAACAAAGGGCCAAAGAAGACAAGAACCTAGAAGGGGAAGAAGGAGAATACACGGCGGACGAACGAACAATAGAAACAGGCCGAGGGAGCGTAGGAGACCACCCCAAATCCCAACACATAGGAACCAGGGGGAAATAAGAGACCAACCATGCAGGCAAGAGGCGCGTGCAAGAAATCAAAGGCACAATGAACATAACCAGACTATATGATCACGGAGGATGATGGGGAAATGATCACCAGAATGGTCCAGGATTGTCTAGAAAAGGACTTCGACCATGCAACACATCACAGGGACAAACTGCAAAAAGAGATGGCATAAATGGGACAGTTCCTTAACAAATTCAGGGAAGTACAGATGGCAAGCAACAAAAGGAGCATAGAGCCATCAACACCACAGATCGACGAAAGATTGGACGTAGAAGAACGAGATCTAGTCCACTCATTACCACACGCAAACAAAACGGTCTACAGCACACCTGGCATGCTGCGCATGGATGAAATCGTGGGGCAGACACCCTTGAAGGATTTAAACCACATTCAATTGGTCTTGACATGGATGCCATCAAGGGAACTACACAATTGCAGTTTAGCGTCGACCACGAGGTATAGTCTTGCGCACACAGAGACTTAGTCGAGTTACAACAAGAAACAAAGAAGCGGGAGGCACTGGAAAATTTTTGTGAGCAGGCCAAGTTCAAAACTCAAGAGGAAAGAGAACGCAGGAATGAACTGGAACGAAAAGTAGGAGGAATTTTTGAGAAACTTCCAAACAATACGCAAGGGAATGAAATTCCAATGGCAGAAAAGATTGATCAGATTGCACAGGTCATCGAGCAATATTAGAAGGAGATCGAGAATATTCGAGAACAACTCATACCCACCACTCCACCAGCAGTGAAAGAGAAAAGGAATCAAGAAGCAATAGTACAACTGCGAGAGATAGAGCAACAGGTTAGCACAACAACTAACTTGTTCGATAAAGAAACGTAGCTTTGGACAAGTTTGGAGGAGGATCTACATGTCCAATGGTGGGACAAGGAAGATGAAAGGATGAATGCAATGATCTAAGAGATCAAGCAGAAGCAGAAGACCATACCAATCCTAGAATGAGTCAAAGGGACGCAGGAGATGAAGAAGATGCAGGCATAACTTATCACTGCGCAAATGCAAAAACATGAGCGTCAGGCTCAAATAGAGCAATTTCAGGAATGGGTAGCAGAAGTACTCACACATGTAGAGGTAGTTAAGACACAGATAGCACAGACCCAAGCACAATGTGCAGGATTGATCAGCGATGAAGTGGCAGTCCAGATCATGGGCACAATCAAGGAGAAGACCACGCAGACATTGACACAAACAACAAAGCTCAAGGAAAAGTTCCAGACGATCACCAAGGATATCGAGGAAGCTCAGAAGGATTAGGTGGGTCGGGATGAGCCACATGTCAGTGTTGGGGGCCTATTGGAAACAGGCCAAAGTGGAAAGAAGGATGATTGTGGGGAAAGAAAGCATGCATAAACTAAAGTAATAGCTAGAGTAAAACACAACACGCGTGCATGCAAGAAAGCGTGCACAAGGAAAGCGATAGATCGAAGGAAGAACAACACACGCGCATGGGAGGAATACCTAATGTTGGTAGGGTTAGGGTTTTGGTAAAATATTGTAAACGGCTTAAGAGCCTGAAATGTATAAATATAGATACATAGGTATCATAGGGGGTGGCTAGTTAGTTATGTTTTGTATTGTTCTATCATAGATATGTATGAGTTGATGGCGCGATATGTAATGTGGTTATGAACTATTTTGTAAGTTGTTGAGTTATACGGGAGGAGAGAAGGAAGATCTAAGGATTAGATCATAGGTTGAGGAGCCTGGTGCGATCTAGTTCGCCTCATATAGATCTTACCCATCTGAGGAAAATTGTAAGCGCGCAGCGTTGGAGATGCAGAACTACCATAATAAAAGAGACAAGAGCCAAATCTTTGTGGACGTATCCCAGGAGGGGTTGAACCACGGTAATATCCGTGTAATGTGATAAATGCATGCACATATTTGTCTTCTTTCAGCAGTTACTTGTTACATTTAATGAATGAATGAGTTATTATATTGTTATGAAATATGGGTGTGCTATTGAGGGAATAAACTGTGGAAGATAATGCATAATCACGTATAATAGTAGATTGCAATCACAATTTATAGTAGATGGCTCTGAGTAACGATCTCCTATCTCATACTCAATCCTAGGCTATAAAAACTCGAGTCTTACAACCCCATTTAAAGTTATCTCGGGTGAGACTTCACAGTGCATTATGTGTGTTGTGTTGCCTTCTGGTTTACTAGGAGGGCCGATAGTTTTAGAGGCTTTGTTGGAAACTCAAAATACATGAACCCTGGGTCAAGAACTCATATGGTGAGAAATGAAGAGTGAATACCAACATACAGTAGTAAATAAAATAAAGAAGATTTTGAATCAGGTGGAAGAACCTTGCCATTGTGCTTTACTTCTTTCAAATTGCTAAAGCAAAATGTTTATAATGTTTTAGATCAGAAACCCTCTAGGCATGATGTTGAATCTGAAGAAAGCAATGGACTGGTGAATGAAAAATATCTCCCATTATGTTTTTCTTCCTTTGAATGGCTAAAATAAATTCATGATCAAATAGAGAAAGTTGATCAAAGAATTGTTGTCAATAGTCATTTGTCTTCTCCTGAACTTGATGAAGATATTCAACAAGATCCCCAAGAAAACAAAGTGTTTCAAAGTTGTCTTTCTACCCCTATGAATGATGTGGTTTTCAGAATTCCAATTGTTTTAAACATGGATGAGGGTTCTAAAGATGTTTCTATGGAGATTCCAAGTAGTGAGCAAACAAATGACATAGAATTTCAGGAAAGCAACAAAATAGTGCATGTCACAATTCAATCAGAAATACCAAAAGATCATAAAGAAGTAGTTGTTTTATCTAATTCCTGTGAAGATTATGGTTTTGAAAATGTTCTCATAACTGAATAATTAGAGAAATAACAATAAACATTTGTGAAGGAAGATTGTCCTTCTATTTTGATTCATAAAAAAATAATGTTTTCTCATGTGTTTCATGATCCTATGGCATGCTATATGGAGAGTTTTAAAAATCAGAATTTACAGCTTATGATGGGTTGTAATCTTAGAGATCAAGATGATGGTCAGTCAACGTCAACATTAAATATGGATTGCTTGCTACCAGGGGGTTTATTCCAGTCAACACTATCTTGTAGTTAAGAAGATTCTTATTCCCAACAGTCTCAACTGATTTTTCAACTTCTTGGTAAAAATCAACTAGTTAAATCACATGAAACTAGGAATACAGTGGAAGAAGTGAAACATGATGGTTGTTTTATGCGTGTTTTAGAGGATCCATTTGCATTTTTTTTGGAGGCGGTAAATAATCCCAATGTTTTTAATATTTTGAGATTTGAATTCATAAATAGATTCTTAAATGAATTATCAGTGAACAGGTTTTGGACCAAGCATGTGCAAAGAAACCAAACAGTAGATAAAATGCTTGAATGGTTGCATTGGCATTATGATTTCATTTGTTGGGAAGCTCATATCAGCAGTTAGGGTAGGTAGGTGCCAATAATATTGATGATCAAGAATTTTAAATTTTAGGTCTCCAAATAAAGTTTTCAGTTAGATGTTAGCAGTATATCCAGTGTTCAGTCTCCAAATAAGAGCAGTAGGTAGACTTCGGTTTTTCAGCAGACATTGGTGACAGGTCAGAACAGGGTAAACACCCGTTTTGGGAGAAACTCGATGGATAAGGCACATGGTCTACACGTTCTTTGCTACCTCACAAGGAGGATACCATCCCCAGTTGGATCCCATGTTATCACTATAAAAATTTTCATATGGAATCCAAGTTTTGGGACTTAGCGAGAGGCTAAACAGCTGTAGAGACGTGATAAAATAGAGGACATGGCTATATCTAGTGGAAGGAGGTTGAATCTCACAGAAGTGCAGAGTTGATGGGACCCGGAAGGTCACAGATCCTGGACGCCACAGATCAATAGTCAGGGATCATTTCAGGCGGAGAATTAGTGCGGAGGTTAATTCTTCAAAGCGGGCCGAAAAGGAAATTGTGGTTTCGGCTTGAGACTACGTGGCGCCACTGGGTGCATTTTGGGGGGGAAAGTGGGTGAACTCAAAACCACTCCATCACACCCTGAAATCACATGTTAAGTGTCATTTAATGTGTCAAATACAATGGTCACATGTGGAAAGGAAACTTGACAACCAATATAATCATCCTGAGACACTTGTTTAGGTACCATTCGTTCGTGCAATGCCAAGTAAGTTCTGCCAAATAACTGATTTAAGACTCATCATTGGAAATCAATGGTCGAACGTGAGAGGTCATTACCCCTGTAAGGAATTTTGTCAATAGCCCATGATTAGTGCTTGATGGCGACTATCACTCGAAACACAGGTGAAATTACTCTATTTTGGGTAATTGACGGTTTATTCCAGAGCAGGATAACTTCAAATCTAATCACTCGTCCAATTCATGAACAATTGAGGGAATTAAGCTCGTGTTCCCTGGAAAACCAGAGGAAGCTAGGAAGAAATATCCAACGGTTTTCAACAAACCAGGAAATTCAAATAATATGAAAAATCTATCAAGTAAAAAGAGAGAAAGGCAAGTTGCGCAACTCCTAGCAGGAAAATCTCGCGAAAAATCTGCAGATGAACCAGGACCAAGTGAAGAGATCAGGTTGAATCCTATTATGAAAGATTTGATCATTAATGTATATGCAGATGGACACTACACGCAGGCTGGCGAGAGAAAAAGGAATAAGCGACGGAAGGAAGAAGTCAAAGTTGGAACAGTTATAGGTACTGGAGAAGACCAACCTAGTTGGCTTGACACATTAAAGGAAGAGATTGATAAGATAAAATGAAAATTTCATGACAGGCCAAATCGAGTTCATTTCAGGGAATATTATTGTTTTGTAGGCAGGTGGCATTTAGGGTAAAGATCTCAAATATTTTGGTTTTCTATTTGTAACATTCCCTAGTAAGTAGGAATTCATTTTTGGTGCATTACTCCCTCTGTAACCGATATCTATTTTGGAATCTTGGAGAAGATGATCCGTTTTGGATCTCATATGTAATTTATCTATATATACCATTAAAAAGATAAATGAATGGTTCGATTGGCCGAAGAGGGGTTGGCCCCTGTAGCAGGAAAAAATTGTGATTTCTTATGGATTTTAATATAAGCAGAGAAGGTTTTCTTAGATAGTCGAGATTCATCATGGTGTTGATGTTCAATATGTTTTCTTTTATTTCATATTCATGAATGTGTTTTTCTGCTAGCGATAATATTTACGCAAAATAAAGAATTCACTTTGTTGGTGCTCTTTCTCATATTGTTTATACGTGTTATGTGTTTATTGGTTTCTGGTTCAGAATTCACCCATTATTAGTGCTCTGTTTTCAGTAGCCAACCTTCAGGTTCTTTCTTCTAGAGTTATGCGAAGAGAATCATCCTCTGTTAGATGCCTATTGTCATGGTGATCTTTCCTCTTTTTCCACTGCTATTTCATGTTGCTTATTTGGCTGAACACAATGCCTGTTTTGCCTCTGTTCCCTCAAGAATACATAGCTTAATTTGTTTTTCATATGATTTCAGAAGTTGACCCCATTTCCCAATGGCCCTGTTCTCTTGTTGGTCCTACCAACCCTTTTAATAACTTGTCCTATTGTAGAATCTAACCTCTGTGTGTCCATTGCCAAATATTTTTGGGTATTTTCAGTATTCACAGGTTTGAGAGAGCCCTCTCTGATTGGAAGGGTCATAATCCAATCTAAAGTTGGTTGAAACAGTTACCTCTATCATTTGTTTATCAGCCAAAACAAATTTATAGAGTGCTAACGGGTTTCACAACAACATCATTTTTACCAAATAGATTTTCTACTGGTACCAATCCTTTTTGAATCTGGTTATTTTTTAAGATCGTAATTTTATGATTAGAAATCATCTCTTGTAATTTGGGATATGAATGACTATTCTGAATAATTTTCTCATTATCTTTATCATCCTCTTGATCAATATGAGTTGTAGAAAATTCATCAACCATTTGCAAAAATTTCTTAATTTGTTGATCACCTTCAAATACTCGCCAATGCTTGACATTTTATGGAATTGAAGGTTTGTATTTCATCTCGACTTCATATTTAAGATTTGACACTTCAGGAGGTCTAAAAGTGCTTGTTTCTACTGCTAAAGAATCAACCTGTTTATTTTCATGTCTGAGAATTGCATGAATATTAAAGGTTAAGAAAAAAAATTCAATCAAATCCCAAGCCAAATTTGTATAAGATCTCATCCTTGGGTGTTTAGCTTGATAAGAATTCCTTATCTTTTTAATAATTAATTATTCATCCCCATAGACAATAATATTTTTAATTTTCATTTAATTAGATACTTCTAATCCTAACACTAAAGCTTCATATTCACAAATTTTATTTGTGGACTTTGTTTCAAATTGTAATCTAAAAGAAAATTGAAAAAGATTTCCAAAAGGAGAAATTAAAAGTATACCTTCCCAAACACCTTCCCAAGAAGAGGATCCATCAAAATAAATTTTCCACATCCCATCTTCAAGCTCTTTATTTTAACATAAAGCAATATTTACATTTTATGTACAAAGACCTGGTTCATCATTTATAGATAAAATGAAACAACCCAAGTCTTTCTCTTTCGAGTAAACAAGATAATTATTAGGGTGATTAGGATCTCTAACTGTGTAGGCCAATTTGGTTTCCCTATAAAGTCTCCTAGTCTCTACACCAAAAACTGGAATTGTGGCATAAGTCATGTTCATTTGCAATGAACCTCCTAGTTTACTTTCCCAATATCTAGACATAAGCATTCCATAGTTGAAAAACACATATGCCACAACTATATCAATCAAAACACTTTTTTACAGGTATTTGGGCTAAGTCAACTACCATATCTTTTATCATCCCTAAAAATATAATTTTTCTTGCATCAAAGGAATAGAAGTCATGATATGGTCTTATGATTTGTAATCCTAACTTATCCATAACTATTTTTGGCATTATATTGTGAGAAGTTACTAAGTCTAGCATTTAATTGTGTAAAATGGTGCCATCGTTTCTCCTCTTTCCTCAATATGAGTAACAAACATCATAGTAGGCCTTTCATCTTGCAAATTTGATGCATCTGGTTGGGTTTTCACAACAGAACAATCAATTATTTTCATTACTTGTTTCCTAAGACATGATTTTTTGCAATTTCTAACAAAGGGATATGAATTCCGATTTTATTTAATTCATTTTCTAAGTTAAAAGAACTACGTGTTTTCTCTATTTCTTTATATTCTGTATGATCCAGATTTAGGAGCGGAACAAACTGATTAACAGACTAAATACAATAAACACAAAGATATGATGAACAACACATATATCCAATGAACAATATCTTCTATTGAATAAATGAAATAGGCCGAAACTGTAAAACTACAAAACTAAATCACTTGCTTGAATGGTGGTATCTATCTCTGAGAAGAGATGTGGCTGCTATGTGCATCCATCTGAGAAGAATGATTACAATGAGGCTCCTAAGGCCTTTTTGATATTACTCATGAATGCCAAAACCATAGACATCCAAAAACCTAACCCTAGGAGATGAAATGCCAAAAGTTATGTGGGCCCCTGTGGGTAAGTTGGTACCACAACTTCCCGAGGTCATAAATTTTTCACACGACCTCCATTTTAGGCACGTTATAGCCCATTGGAAAGGTATTTTAGAGAACTACACATTCTGTTTTCAAACTTTGACTCTGTCTACAATTTGACTGTGGCGAGACAAAAAAAAACAATGTTTAGGGCCCCAAAACGGATCTGGAAGTACAACAAGATGTGTTGACATGAAAACATACAAAATAACCCAGTTGGATTAGGTGGGAGGCCACCACTATTCACCTGGAAGATGTGTAGGGTTTCAGACAACCCCGAAAGTGTAGAACCCACACTTACAAAGAAGTACATAAGAACGTGTTGAACTAAAAACTGTCAAGAGGAGTTATTTGGAATAGGTGGGTGGCCACCAATATCCACCTGGATCAGTCCTCCCCCCTTAGGAAGAAATGGTATCCATTGCGTTGAGTTCCCCCATCAGGTGAGGAAAATTTTGCTGAATTTGGCCTTGAGTGAGCCACTTTCCTTGGTGTAGGAGCTTCCCTACCTTGACAACTCGATAAATATGGATCTTTTGTTGGCGAGTTCCCCTGACCTATGTGCCTACTATCTGATCAATGGATGCTTGTTCCATGCAGTCAGGGTTGAGCTCTGTTGGTGTCAGTTGTTCTGTGATCTCTGAGGTGTCTAATAATGGTGGAAAATATGGCCGAAGAAGGTCCACATTGAACACTGGGTGCAAGCCAATGAAGGGTGGAGTGTTGAGCTCAAAAGCATTGCTACCCACATCCTTGCTAATAGTGTAAGGCACATAGCGAAGTGGGAAGATATTTTGATGGGGACCTGTAAGATGCTCCTTCTACAAATGTAACCAAACTTTGTCTCCAACCTGAAACTGGGGTACCCTGTGTTGATCATGGCGCTGCTTGTACTTAGCATTAGATTTCTGCAAAATCTCATGGACATGCTGGTGGATGTGTTGAATCCTCTCAATGAATCTGGTGGATTTTTTGGTCTTAGACTGAACATGGGAAGAGTTTTTCTGTGTGGTGGAAAGAGGTAGTGCAACATCAATGGGACCCAAGGGTTGGAATCCCATCCCCACATGAAATGGGTTATGGTTGGTGGAGCTATGGAGAGCTCTGTTGTAACTGTGTTGAACATAGGGGAGACTCTCATCCCATGTACGCAGATTCTTAGAGTTGTACATGCACATTATGTGCATAATCATCTGATTGATGACCTCTGTTTGTCCATCTATTTGGGGTGGAAAGCAGTGGATTTAGTGAGCTTGGTGTCTAATCGTGACCAGAGATTCGACCAGAATGTGCCGAGGAACCTGCTGTCCCGGTCTGAGATGATGATCTTTAGTATCCCAAAATAGACCCACACTTTTTCTAAGAAGATCTTGGCAGTATCCACAGCTATGATATTCTTCTTGCAGGCTATGAGGATGGCCATTTTTGAAAACCGATCAACGATCACAAATACACAATCGTTTCCTTTCTTGGTGGACGGAAGGGAAAACATGTAATCCATTGAGATGGATTCCCAAGGCTTCTCGGGAGTAGGAAGAGGGGTGTATAAGCCTTGCTTCTTGATGGTTGGCTTGGAAATGGAACATGCAATGTAAGATCTGATATACTTGCTGACGTCCTATCGAAGTTTTGGCCAATAAGAATGTTTATGTAGACGGACCACAATTTTCTCCATGCCAAAATGTCCTGCCATCCGACTATAGTGGGCTTACCAAATCAGGTTGGCATGCTCGCTTGTAGGACCAAAAAGATGACCCAGATGGCATAATAGTCTGTCTTGAATGTGAAAATCAGTGACAATCGCGTCTGTACCCAAGAGCTGATAGGTGGTGGCGAAGTCTGGATATTGCTAATAGAGTTGGGGCCACTCAAATGCCTCATGTCCATATGAATGGAGAATAGTGATGAGTGCAGCCATGAGAGGTTGACTAAGGTAGTCAACGACATGATTTGAGATCCTTGTCTTATAATTGATATTGAGATGGAACTGCTACAGGTAGGTGGACCACTTTTGATGGCGGTCGTTCTGCAATTTCACCTATGTCTGTATGAACTGTAGAGTCTTGTTATTAGTGTGGATGATCATGTCCTTTCCTAGAATGTAATGTTTCCATTGACAATGAGCTTGTACAATGGAATACATTTCCTTATCATAGGTGTTGTATTTTTGGACAGTATCTGAGAGTGTCTCACTATGGTATGCCACTGGATGACCGTGTTGAGTGAGAACTGCACCTACAACATAGTCAGATGCATCAGTCTCAATATCGAATGATTGTTGCAGATCATGAAAAGAGAGTACTGGAGTTGAGCACAAGCGATGCTTCAGATAATCTAATTCTCGTTGTTGTTCCTTCCCCCACACGAACTTTCCCTACCACCGCCCTTGGTCACTTGGTTGAGGGCCCATGCAATATGGGAGAATCCCAACATGAATTGTCGGTAGAAGTTGGCCAGTCCTGAGAATCTCTGAAGCTTGGTTAGTGTGGTCGAGGCTAGCCAATCACAGATGAATTGGATCTTATCTGGATCAACATGTACCCCATTCTCATCAACAATGTAGCTCAAGTATTGTACCCTGTTAATTCCAAAGGATCACTTTTCCAAGTTGGCATATAGCTTGTGTTGCTGCAGAGTGCTAAAAACCTGTTGAATATGTTGCATGTGCTCCTCCAAGTTCTTCTGAATATGAGGATGTCATCCTAATATACCACCACAAAAGAGTTGGTGAAGGGTCTCAATACATCATCCATCAACCTCATGAAAGTGATTGGTTCATTTGTTAATCCAAAGGGCATAACCAGCCATTCGAAGATACCTTATTTAGATTTGAAAGTTGTCTTCCATACATTAGTTGGTTCGATGGGAACTTGGTGGTAGAAACACTTTAGTTCAATATTGTTGAAGAAATTTCCCCCCTTGAGTTGGTCAAGAAGGTCATCAATCATGGGAATTGGGTAGCGATTCCTGACGATGATTTTGTTTAATGCTATATAATCAATGCAGAGTCGCCATGACCTGTCCTTCTTCTACACCAGTACAATCAGGCTTCCACAAGGGGAGGAGTTGGGTTTGATGTGCCCCATTTGAAGAATCTCTTGCATCTAACTCTTGATTCCATCATTTTCCATCAGTGAGCGATGATAGACTGGTCCATTAAGAAGAGGTGCATCGGGGGTCAGATCAATTGGATGCTTGACTTGGCAGTGCATGGTTACCCCGGTGGGTGAGGAGAATGTCTCTGTACTCTTCCACGATCCCGTCGACTTGCTTCTGCTGCAAAGAGAGGCTATGCGTAGAGGCCACATATGTGGCAACGACCTTCTTCTTACAGTGACCATGGATCATAAATAAGATGAACTTCCCGGTTTGTGAAATTACCTCACTGTATTTATTAGCAAAGATTAAATAAATAGCGATAGGCAACGCTACCTCTAGTATCCTGTACAATTGTCTACCCAAAGTAATAATAACACTGCGGGGTCTAGACGCATACATAGCATGACTCTTCCACAAATATGGTTGTCCTAAAATAACATCACAAACTTCAAGGGGAGCAATATCACACAATACCTTGTCTTTAAAAGGATGTATGCCATAGGGTAGACGACATTGTTGGCTGACACATAGATCTCTTCCTTGGCGAAGACAGTTGATGGTGTAGGGATGCAAGTGAAGTGATCCTCTACTGAGATCAGGTTCTTCTGACTTTCGCTATCGACAATGAAATGAAGCGAAGCCCCCTTTACCCACATCTGTAAGTGAAAAAGGCATTCCCCTTCCTCTGGTTCTTCCAGTCTGCTTGGATGGAATTTGGTAGTAGCGGCATTGGCACTGGGTTCAACATTGATAATACACTTCCCTCCTTCTGGATTTGATTCAGAGTCAGAAACACCCTCAGACTCAGGCACCTTCAACTTGGCCACACGTGATTTCTTGGAGCGACAATCTTTAGTGTTGTGCCAAGGGATTTTATGGTATTCACACCATTTTTTTGTGTCCTTCTTCATCTTTTCATTACCCTTCTTGTGTTGCAGATTGGATTAGTTGTCCTGAGATTATCCATATTTTCTCTATCCCTTGTCGTGCGGGTTGGGGCCGCCTTTTCCTTGCTTCGGCTATGAGGGGTTTGCAGATCCAAACTCTCACCTCTTCTGCTTAAATTTCTGCTCAATCATGGGTACTTGGCACCAACAATGGTGCATCTAATCGACCTAAAAGCACCATGGAATACAACATCCATGTATTTCTAAACCCATGATGCATTCAAATTGACTAAATTCATTAATAGTGAATGGTTCATGGTGCATGCATTGACAAATTAACATACCCATTTGTGCTCAGGTGCAAGTACCTAGCATTGATAGTGTCATGTCTAGTCAACTTGAAAACACCATGGAACATGCTTTGAGTTGTATGGTGCATTTTGATCAACTATATGTATTGCCACTAGTGTGAGGTATAAGTACCATCATAGTTATGCACATTTGTGTCCTTTGTCTAACAATGTAGGTGGTGGTATATCTGACACCGCAGTTAGTTCATGTTCTACACATCACCTATAGTGCATTTAGTTACCTTGAAGGCACCACAAGAACCAAGACTATGCTTTTATAGTGCATTAATGTTGATGGAACACACTTCCCATGGTGTGTCATGTCAAACTAAACCACAATGTGGTCCAAATGGAACACGGTGTTGAATTTTTGTACCAAATATTGAGTGGTCCATGTGCACTACTTACGGTGTCAGATACAAAATGCTAGCTAGACTAACAGGTCAAAGCACACATTGCCCATGGTGTGTCATGCAAAAATAAATCCACAATGTGGTCCAAATGGCACATGGTGTTGACTTGATGTACCACATATGGAGTGGGATATATGCACTACTTATGGTGTCAGATACAAAATGCCACCTAAACTAACAACTCAAAGCACACATTGCCCATGGTGTGTCATGTGAAAATAAATCCACAATGTGGTATGAATGGCACATGGTGTTGATTTGATGTACCACATATGGAGTGGGATATGTGCACTACTTATGGTGTTACATACACAATTCCACCTAGACTAACAAGTCAAAGCATCAGTGTGAGCAACTATTCTCAGATTCTCCACATAACTGTTTTTCTAAAAATTCTAAAAAATTAACATTTTTTCACTAAAAAAAAAATCCATGGAAATGTAAAAGAATATACAACAAAAGTAAATATATGTTTTTCTCCTTGTTGCTGATAAGGGATGGTTGTAGAATGAGGGAAAATTCTCTAGAGGTTTTTTTGAATAAAATATTTAATTATAATCTTCAATGGATGAACTTTGAATATTAAGATTGACAATTTTGTGAAAAAAAATTGGGTCAAGGGTGAAGAGAAGTGGAGCAATCGTGCTTTGGAGGGAAGGAAGCACTAAAGAAATAGTGAAAATGAGGAAGACGTTGCAGGTTCTTTTGTTTTCACCCTAGCTAATATGTGCTAGGAAGTGCTAGGAAAATGAACACATAAGTGTGCCTAGACAATTTTGGTGGATCGATGTTTACCTTTTGCAAAAACCTCCCTCTTTGTTTACTTCTTTGAGAATAAACTCAAGTAAAAAATTTGTTAAAAATTACTTTCCTAATAGTGTATATACATTACTTTCCTAATAGTATATTGATCTATAAATTTTCAAGGATATTCCGCTGGAACAAATTGTCACAACAGATCTAATAAAATACTGAAATCTTTACTATGAAGGTTAATTTCCTTTACATCTCCAGAATACTAAGTTATTGATAAAATAGATAAAATGAAGAAAATAGAGAATAGTAAAACACCTTCACACCATCCATAAATAAACACAATATATGACCTAGGAAACCCAATATGGGAGAAAACCCAGCTAGAAGGTGAGGTTGCTCTACTATCTTTTCTCTGGTATATAAATGATGCAAGTACAAAGAAAGAGGCACTCTCTTTGGAGTTTCCTTTGAGTTGTGTCCTGTATGGCTGCTACATAACATCTCCCCCTCTATTGTGGTCACATAATACCACTCTTACATGTTTTTCTCATCTATGGAATATGATACAATGCAAAAGAATAGAACCCCTTCTCCTCCTAGTGGCTCGGTTTTTAACATAGCCCGATAGCCATCTAGGGATAGTTTTTTGACTTCCTCAACCTTCAATTGTGATAAGGTTTTGGACCTTCTAGAATATTCTTATAAAATACACTATGTGGCTAGCCCCACATGTCTAAGTAATGGAGGATGAAGTGGCATCCACTCGCACCATGGTGATCAATATGGTAGGTCAAATTGCGGGAGCCATAACATTCTCATACGAACTCTGATTGATGAGCAATCTGCATCATTGGAAAGGTATTGATGTTTATAATTTAGAATATACCTCCATAATAAGGTTTGGACAAAAAAAAATTCGTTTGATGCCTCAAAATGGCTCTGGAATATTTCTAACTATTTGTTGGACCCAAATTTCCAAATTTGGACCAACTGCCAAAATGGCCCTGCAAGCCAATTCCTCCAATTTTTCCACCCAAAAAGTAGTGAGATAGATGGAAAATAATATAATGATCCAATATAGATCATACCTCCCCATTTATGGAGGATTTTGGTCCCCAAACACTTTACTGAATGAGGTGAGGAAATTTTTCTTGTACCTCTTCCCTAGAGTACCACTTTGCTTTGCCTGGAAGTTGTCCTTACAACCCAATCTGCCAAAGGTCGTGTTGCCCATGTCTTGTAGTTCTATATTTCTTTTGCAAAACTTTGTCTTCTTCCAACTCTTCCTGAGCATTTGGTGCTAAATCCTCTATGGAAGGTTGGAACTCCTCCTCTTGATCCAACATGGAGGGCTCATAGAGTTTGAGATTCTCCACATTCACTACTGAGTAAATGTGCATGTATGAGGGTATACTAAGTTTGTAAGCATTATCTCCCACCTTTTCCAATACCTCAAAAGGACCATACCATAGAGTCTTAATATTCTTACCAGGACCCTATATCCTTTCCTTATTCAACTGTAACCATACTTTGTCTCCCACTCTAAATTTTTTCTCTCTTCTGGGTTGGTCATGTCTATCCTAGTACTTTTCCCGTGACTTATTCAGTGTCTCATGTACTTGCAAATGGATCTGCCCAATCTTCTCAACAATTGTTTCTTCTTTAATGCATCTCCTGTGAGGTCATCCCTCACTCCTCTTTGATGTCCATATACAACATATAAGAGTGAAGGTGGAAAATATCCTAATAAAGTTTCAAAAGGTGACTTACCAGTAGAATTGTGGATTGCTCTGTTATAAGAGTGTTGTATATAGATCAAATTTTCATCCCAAGTCTTTGGATGCTTCTGATTGTAACCCCTCAAAAGCTGCACCAAATTCTTGTTGACTACTTCTGTCTACCCATATGTCTGTGGATGGAATGTTGTAGACCTATTCATCTTAGTGTCCATATTCTCCTACAATGTAGTACAAAATGCACTGAGAAATATGGTATCCCTATCAGAGATGATGCTCCTTGGTATCCCAAAGTGCACCCATACCTGTTCAAAGAACTTATTTGTTGATTATTGTCCATTGATGGTATTTTTACAAGGCATGAGAATAAACATTTTGTTGAACCTGTCAACTGCCACAAATAAATAGTCATTCCCTTCCCAGTTGTTGGCAAACCTCCCACAAAATCCATGGAAATGCTTCCCAAGATCAAGTGGGTATAGGTAAGGGATGGCATAGACCTTTCTTCCTGTTGTTGGGCTTGTTGATACAACAAAGTATTCATCCTCTAATATAGTGTGCTACATATTCTTGCATTATGTGCCAATACACATACCTCTGTAAGTTGGTGATTGTCTTCCCAACACCAAAATTTCCTACAACCTTTGAGGTGTGAGCCTCTCTGATAAGCTGCAATCGTTCACTTTTAGGAACACAGAGCTTGTCAATATTATAAAGTAACCCATTCTGGAAATGATAATCAACCTTGTTGTCACCTTCTTTTATATGAATTTGGCCCTGTAGCTACTAAATCACCTCCTTGAAGTCCTCATCTTCTGTGTATGCATCATGGGTAAAAGGATCCATGTGCATCATAGTTCCAAAAGATGTAATATTGGATGTGGGTGGTCATGAAAGAATGTCTTCCAACTTGTTTGTGCTACCCTTCTTATACTTTATGACCAAATGAAATTATTGCAAAAACCCCATCCACTTGTAATGTCTAGTTTTTTGTAGCTTACTCTGGGCCTGCAAATATTGTAATGGTTGGTGATCTATGTGGATGGTGGTCTTCTTTCCCATCATATAGTGTTTCCACTTTTTGACAACTTGTACCAAGGCATATAGCTCCTTTTCATAGGTAGGGTAGTTGAGAACTACCCCATGAAATACTTTAGAATGATAGCAGACGGGTCTTCCTCCCTGCATCAACACTACTCCCATGGCATACCCACTTGCATCTATCTCCACTTCGAAAGGATTCTGCAAGTTTGGTAGTGCAAGCACTGGTGCTTGACTAATATTTCTTTTAAATCTCATAAAAGGCGTTTTTTTTATTCTTCCCCCACTGGAAAATATTACCACTGGTTGTTATGACATGGAGTGGTGCAAGCTATGAACTTTCGAAAGTATTGCACTGCCCCAAAAAAATCTAACTTCAGTGACATTTGTAGGAACTGACCATTTCATGATGGCCTCCATATTTGAGGGATCTATCTTGAGCTCCCCTCCACTGATCACATACCCCAAATACACCAAACATTGCTAAGCAAACTCACATTCCTTGAGATTAGCCAGTAACTAGTGCTTTTTCATAGTCTCTAACACCTGCATAAGATGTGACATGTGCTCCTCCCAGGTAGCACTGTAAACCAATATATCATCCAAATAGACAATAACAAATGAATCTAGATAAGGGCATAAAACATCATTCATTAGTCTCATAAATGTAGTCGACGCATTGCATAAACTGAATGGCATAACCAACCACTCATGCAAACCTTTCCTTGTCTTGAAGGTAGTCTTCCAGGTATCTTCTTCTTTGACTCGTACTTGGTGATATCCTGATTTCAAATCCAGCTTAGTGAAGTACTTGGCACACTTCAGTTGGTCTAATAGATCATTAATCCTTGGCAAGGGGTACCGATTCTTCAATGTAATATTTTTGAATGCCCTGTAATCGATGCACATTCTCCAAGTCCCATCCTTCTTGGGCACAATTATGATGGGTGAACGAGAAGGTGAGGTACTTGGTCAAATAACACCCTACTCAAAAAACTGTTGCAACTGCTTCTTCATTTCATTTGTTTCCAGAATGGACTGTCTATACATCCCAATATTTGGCAATGGGGAGTCTGAAAATAATTGTATTTAGTGCTCCACTTCCCTCTTAGGTGGTATCCCCTTAGGCTCTTGGAACACTCGTCTTTATTCCTGTAGAAACTCCTACAACTGATGTTTCTATTATTTAGTACACCCCTTTAGGGATGCCTTTACTCTCATTGACTCATCATCATAAATATTTTATTTTAAGAAAAGAAAAACATATTTCTTACTAGAACTAATCAACTTTTTGGCTTGGTTGTCATTTACCAACGAGATCTTTGACTTGCCTTTATGTGCATTGGTGATGTATGACTTCCCATCCTTGATCATTCGATATTGGTTGGATCTTTTCATAAATATTGCATCCCTCATATACATTTAAGGGCTTCCAAACACTACTCCACATACATCAAGGGGTACTACATACAATTCCACTTCATCAATAAAATCAACACTTATAGCAAATTTAATCTTACACTGTTTCGTTACTTTTATTTTTTCATCCATGTTTACCCAACCCAATGGATAGGGGATATGATGATTATGAACCTCCAATCCAATCTTGTTGACCATAACTGCTCCTATGGGATTAACCTGTAAACCAGATTCAAGCATAACATCTATCTTGGTCTTCTTGACCTAAATCTTGACGTGGAAGAGCTTGGTCATCTCCTTCTCTTCCTGGTGATGAAGGCTACTAAGGTTCACCTCCTTCTACACAGATGTGCAGACAATCGTTTCATCAAAATCTAAGCTAATTTCAACCTGATTGCTTAAAACTTTGGCTAGAAGGTTCTTTTCCTTTCTGTCCTTCTTGTGATTCTTCGGGTTCAACTCTGGATGTAGTTTCCAAAATTTTCCCTCGGTGTGGCCATCGATGTTGCAATGATTGTAATGGTTGTTGGGATATTTAATCTGTTGTGCAATGGTTGGTGTATTCTTATCTTTTCCCCCTTTCCATTTGTTCTTCCCCTCCTTGGAAGCTTCCTGGTGCTCTTTCTACTTAGAACCACTTGGATACCCCTTCTTTTGTCCTATGTTTTCCAAGTGCTATTCCTGTACACAAGCCTCATCCACTGTCCCTGGCTTGAAGAGAATCACCTACTTTCGCAGATTACTATGTAAACCCCCATATACTTGAGGATTACATCTAGGTTCTTGGGAGAGATACCCAACATGATGGCTATCTTTATGAACTCAGTGGTGTACTCTTGTACACTCTTCCCCTGCCTCTTCCTAAAGTAGTGCCACCAGATCCATTGGTCCTCTACATACTCGATAGGGTAGAGTTGGGACTTGATGAGGGTTTTGAAGTCATCCCATATAGTTACTGGTGGATCACCCTCCAACATATAGGGATAGATACCCAACATATAGGGAAAGATACCCAACATGATGCCCATGTTTTTTAACTCAATGGTGTACTCATGTACACTTTTCCCTACCTCTTCTTGAAGTAGTCCCACCAGATCCATTGATCCTTTAAATACCCGATAGATAAGAATTGGGACTTGATGAGGGTTTTGAATTCCTCCCATCTAGTTACTATAGGATCACCCTCCATCCTAAGTGTTTATGTGTGGCTTTCCCACTAGGTTAAAGCATGACCCTATAACTTCAATATAGCAAATGAAATCTTCTGCTCTTCCTCTGTATGGTGAATGCTAAAATAAAATTCTAGTTGTTGCAACCAATGATTCACTTTTAATGCATTCATCTCACCATGGTATGGATTTCTATCCACTTTCACTTCCATCTTGAAGAGGGACTGTGAAGGACTCACATCACTCGAACTTGGATGTTATTTCTAGGATTCTTTTAGTGACTTGTTTCTTGAGTCTTATTGATCTTCTGATTTTCCCTCTGATGTGTTTTATGAGTTAGATCATCCATCATCTACAAACAGTTTGAGCTTATTTACTAGAGTTTCCAATGTCAACAACTTGCACTTCCAACCGCTCAAATATCTCTTCTGTTGGATCTCAAGGGTTATTATGAATAGACTCATCCACCATGGCTAGGGTTTCTGCGAATCCTCTTTACATCGATTCCTGGATCCTGCAACTTCCCACAAATACTAATAAGAAAAATATGTTCTAATACCAATATGATATGTAAATTGTCGTGGATATTCCACTGGAACAGTTCATCACAACATATCTAATAAAATAATGAAATCTTTACTATGAAGGTTAATTTCCTTTACATCTCTAGAATATTTAGTTACTGATAAAATAGATAAAATGTAGAAAATAGAGAACAATAAAACACCTTCACACCATCCACAAATAAACACAAGATATGACCTAGGAAACCCAATACGGGAGAAAACTCAACTAGAAGGTGAGGCTGCTCTCCTCTCTTTTCTCTAGTATAGAAATGATGCAAGTACAAAGAAAGAGGCACTCTCTATGGAGTTACATTTGAATTGTGGCTTGTATGGTTACTACAAAATCTCTCCCCCTCTGTTATGTTCACATAATACCACTCTCAGATGTTCTACTTAGCTATGGAACAAGATACAAAGCAAAAGAATGGAACTCCTTATCCTCCTAGTGGCTTGGTTTTTAACATATCCCGATAGCCATCTAGGGATAGGTTTTTGACTCCCTCAACCTTCAATTGTGATAAGGTTTTGGACCTTCTATAATGTTCTTAGAAAATCCACTACGTGGCTTGTTGAGATTTTATGTAATTTCAGAAGTTATTCCTAAGTGTAATTGTGAAAGGGTTTATTAATAAGTCATGTCTTTTAGATCTTTTAGAGTATAAATAGAGGTTATATCAAGTCGTTGCGATCACTTGTTGAATATTTAAGTGCAAGAGAGTAGCACACACTTATCTAGGACTCTATTCTTGGTTCGTGTCTGGGTCTCTTTGGTCTTGATTTCGTGAAAGAGCATTTTATGGCATTGTACATCTTGGAGGAATCTATATGGAGGAAAGTTTGTAGGGTTTTCTCCCCCTTGAGGGTTTTCCTGAGGATATATCTTGTTGTTATGTGGATATCTATCTTTCATTTGTGATCCTTTTGCATATTAAATAATAATATATATATACAATATCATCTCTCTTGAAAAATCAACATTGCTAGCCCCACATGTCTAAGTAATGGAGGCCGACGTGGCATCCACTCTCACCATGGTGATCAATATGGTAGTTCAACTTGCGGGAGACATAACTTTCTCATACAAACTCCAATTCACGAAGGTCTGCGTCGTTGAAAATGTATCGACGTCTAGAATTTAGAATCGCCCTACATAGTAAGGTTTGGACAAAAAAAAATGTTGTTTGATGCCTCAAAATGGTCTCAGAATATTTATCACTATGTTTTTTACCCAAATTTCCAAATTTAGACCAACTGCTGAAATGGCCATGCAAGTTGATTCCTCCAATTTTTCCACCTAAAAAATAATGAGATAGATGAAAAATAATACAATGATCCAATCCTAATCATATATATATATAATCCCTCTGATTTATTAGATCTAAAATTCAATAATCTTCAAAATTATTAGTTCTAAAATTCAATAATCTCCCAAATTTGTTAGATCTAAAATTCAATAATCCTTCAAAATTGTTAGTTGCAAAATTCAATAATCTCTCAAATTTGTTATAGCTAAAATTCAATAATTTTAAACTTTAGTAATTATGTGACTTGCTTATTTTATTTCATGATGTAAACCAAAATTTATATAAGGTTAAATCCTAATGATTTGATTAAGGAACATATGTGTAGGTTTAGTAAAAATGTCGGAGTAAGTCGGCGTTGAAGGAAACCCTAGCGATTCCCTAACGATACCATGCATGCACTGACCTGCCTACAGATTCAATAGCTGCATAATTCGTGCTGGTACAACAAGACACCTCGTAGCTGAAGGATCATAATGAGTCTAGAGGGGGGGGCGAACCCCCTCGTATGGGAACGTAGAAATGAACAATAGAGATGGAACAAGGGCCAAACGGTCTGCCTTTGAGCCATTGTCGCACCTGAGAGAACAACTCATGACCAAAGAGTAGGGATGCAACAAAGCAATGGATGTGGAGAAAAGTACGTCTCATCCAAAGGCATCTCGAGGATGGGAATCAAGAAAATGCATTCCTCAATCGGAAAAACCTCCAAGATATCTCATAAGCTCAACTAGGGTAGGAGAACACACTCAGTTTATTAGATATCACGACCTAATAGGCAAGTTCCTGGGTCTTTGGCCTTCATAACGAGATCTATTGAAATGGATCAAAGATTGGTGGAACCCTAAGGGAGACTATGAAGTTCAGCTCAGCTTCAAAGGGTTCTTCACGAAAATCCTTTACAACCTGGAAGAAAAGGACAAAATATTTGACAATGGGACATACTTCTACAACTCGGCAGGGCTATTCCTTCGGTTCTGGACAGACCGCTTCAACCCAAAAAAGGAAGATTTTACAATGGCCCTAGTATGGATCAGGCTCTATTCCTTGCCGTAGGAATTTTGACTGGAGGAAATACTAGTGGGTATAGGAAACACTGTGGGGCCATATGGTAAATATTTGGAAGCCACAAATCAAAGAAAATACACCTCCTATGCCAGGATCTGTGTCTACATGGACATCTCAAAATCTCTACCAGACTTAGTAACCTTGGAGTATCAGGATGAAGACTGGAACCAAACAATAGACTATGAGCATATTCCATTCCGCTGCAGGAAATGTCATGAGCACAACCACCTCTTTCGGGACTGCCCCTTGAATGTCCAGATCTCCAAAGCTGGAGAGGGAAAGAAAAAAGATGGCTTCACCACAGTCACAGGCCGGAAACAAAACCTGCCTAGGAAGCAGAATCAAGACAACACTCCAAAAATAACCACCAAAAACTCTTACGACATTCTTAACCAACTACCAGGAGAAGAACAGGTTCAAGATCCGCACAAGATGAACAACCACGAGAAACAAAAAGGTAAAGCCTCACACCAATCTGAAAAAGGAAAACAATATCATCCAGGGGACAAGCCGGATGAAAATGGGGATACTCTCATGTAGTTATATGAGCAAGATCTAGTGAACATAGACCTTGAAAAACTGGAGGAAGCACTCAACCGAAAGGATCTGTACATAATTCCTGTGGAACAACTCAGAAAGGTTCACAAGGTGTTCATAGATTCCACTGTAGGATCCACATCGAGACTAGGTATATCATTAGACCCAACCACTTAATCAAAATGCACCCCCAGGGAAAATAAAATACAGGGACACAAATCCGCCCAACAACTTATCAAGGAAGTAGGGAATTTTATGCTCAACTCGAGCCAGGTTCAACAACTCTCGGAGGGATACCTACATCCACCTCCCAACTCATCATGATGAAGATCATAACTTGGAGCATTAGAGGACTCAATGGAAGATCCAAGCAGAGGACTCTTCGAGACTGCATAAGTGTTGAGAATACGGATGTTATCCTTTTGCAGGAGACAAAATGTGTTGGAGAAGAAGCAGATCTCATCTTTTGACGTTGTTGGAGAGGTTGCAACTCCCTTCATACTGACTCCAACGGGGTGATAGGTGGTCTGGAGATCTTATGGAACCCCGCAACAAACATCATAGATAAACCCTTCTCCACTGTAGGTACGATCACAAACCACTTCAAAGTCATAGGATCCACTAAAGAAGGCGAGATCACAAATGATTATGGACCTCATAGCACACAAGACAAATATAACTTCTTGAAACGAATAAATACTATCAAATCACCGCTGAGCTCGCCTAACTAGCTTCTAGGAGGTGACTTCAACATGATCCTATCGCTGGAGGAGAAAACTGGGGGCACCAAATGGCTTGAGTAAGACAACGGTAAGTTTTGAGCCCTTATAGATCAACTAAATCTAGTAGACATAGAGACCAGGAATGGTATTTTCACCTGGTCCAACCGTAGATCTAGACACCAACATGTATCTTTTTGGCTAGATCGCTTCCTCATATCGGAAGCTCTGTTGCTGGAAGATCTTGCCATTGAGGCTAATATTCTACCGAAAGCAGGCTTGGACCACTGGTCCGTCTCGCTTTGTCTAGATGCAGGATCAATGCCCAAACTCAAACCCTTCAGATTTAAGAAATTTTGGCTATCCCACCCTGACTTCCATCGACTCTCAACTTCCTGGTGGAAGCAAGTAGAAATAGAACATGGTACCTACATGTACAAATTCCAGCAGTGGCTCAAAAATTTCAAGACACATCTAAAGCACTGGAATAAAACTGCCTTTGGGAACATCCTTGAAAGAATGAAAGAAATTGAGAAAATAATGGAAACGCTGCAAAATACATTCATATCAGGAATCAGAACAACAGACTTAATGAAGGAAGAAGAGGAGCTTAATACGGAATTGGAAGAAATAAAGAAGCATGAGGGAATACTATGGCATCAGAAATCCAGGGTACAATGCCTCAAAGAGGGTGAGCAGAACACTAAATTCTTTCACCGATCAATGGTGCATCGTATATACATCAACAAAATAACTTAGTTGGAAGACGCTCAGGGTAATCCCATCAGGGAGCACAAAAGAATTGCTGAGGAACTAACCAATTACTACAAAGACCTCCTAACAAAAACTATCGAGGACAAAATGCCAGCAATTGACAAAATCACCAGGAACATACCCTCCCTAATAACTCTGGAACAGAATGAAGCCCTAATGAGGCCCATCACTTAAGAGGAAGTTTATCAAGCTGTCAAGGAAATGCCCCCAAGAAAAGCATCCGATCCAAATGGCTTCACCTCATACTTTTCCCATTATTGTTGGGCTATGATCAGAGAAGAAGTCTGGTAGGTGGTGGAGGAATCCAAAACCTCAGGTCAAGTCCTCTCAGCCTTTAATGCCACATTCCTCATGCTCATACCAAACGAAGAGAGGGTCACCCACCCCAAACAGTACAAACCGATCTCTCTTTGTAATGTCATCTACAAAATCACCACAAAATTCATAGCTATGCGTCTCAAACCAATTCTTCCTTTTGTCATCTCCAAAGAGAAAGCGGGCTACGTAGAAGGCAGGAAAATCATGGATAGCGTCATCCTTTCACACGAGGTAATCCACTCGCTAAAAATGACAAAGACCCCTGGTATGCTCATCAAACTTGACCTCTCTAAAACTTTTGACATAATCAGTTGGCAGTACATGCGCTCCCTCCTAGAAGATTTTGGCTTTGACAACCACTGGGTAGATTGTATCATGAGGCTCACTTCTTCAGCCTTCTTCTCTATCCTAGTTAATGGCGTTCCCTCCCAACCCTTCTCTCCCACTAGAGGAATCCATCAAGGAGACCCCCTCTCCCCTTTCCTCTTTGTTCTAATGGCAGAAGGACTGGGCTGCTACCTCAAATCCTATGTCTTGGAAGGCTCCCCTAAAGGCCTCCCTTTGCACAATGTTCAACCATCCCCCTCACATGGCCATTTTGTCGATGACACCCTCGTGCTGAACACTCCGAAATCTCGAGAAACCGTTAAACTCAATTATATCCTCACTGATTTCGCTGATGCTTCAGGAATGGCCCTAAACCTTGAAAAATCTAAGCTCTACTCTTTCAACACCCCAGTGGCCATCCAAAACCATATCTCCCGCCTCCTGGGTATTCCTAAGATCTTCCTTCCATCCAATTATCTAGGAATCACTCTCACATGAGTGCCTACATGCAACATCTGTTGGGACAATATGATACTCTCCATCTCTAATAGACTCAACAACTGGACATTCAGACCTCTCAATATAGTCGCTAGGTTGGTGCTCCTAAATTCGGTTCTTCAAGCCCTACCAACCTACCTTTTCACTACCTTAGCAACACCACAGTCTGTCATCCGAGCCATCGAGAACATTCAACGCAAATTCTTATGACATGGTCATCACCCTAATAAGAAGTGGGCTCTAGTTGGCTGGGACAAGATATGAAAACCTAAATCTTTGGGTGGACTAGGGCTAAGGGACCCAGGGAAACTGAATCAAGTTATGGGGGAAAAACTGTGGTGGTGATGGCTCAAGCACCCCACAGAACTCTGGGCACAAATCTGGAAAAATAAATATGCTCCTGCCACACGAGAAGAGCATTTAATCAGATTCAACGATCAGATCCAGGGATCCAATATATGGAACACGGTCTGGCTCAACACACAGCTAATACAAAAACATTCTTTCTAGGAGATCAGAGATGGGGAACATGTACTGTTCTGGCAATACTCTTGGCAACAACAACCACCTTTAGCCACTCTTGAAGAACTCACCCCTCTACGTCAATCACTACAACCTAAAAACTTTAGATGGGTAAAGGATATTTGGAGAATGTTTGACAGGCACCGTCCATAGTGCACTTGGAAAACTGAACCACATGAAATTCACCTCCCAAGAGAGATGGTCCTACAGGCCAGGTGAACTTGCGCAAAACAATGGAAAATATCCATTAGGGAAGGCTCAGACATTCTCATATGGGGGCACTCCACAGTCGAAAAATTTTCGGTCAAAGAAGCTTATTACTTACAAGGGAACTATCAGAATCAAGCCAAGGAGAGCATATGGGGAAAGATCTGGAACTCAAAAATCTAGCCCAAAGTGTCCATCTTCCTATGGCTTACAGTCCAAAACTGCATCCTCACCCGAGACAATCTCAAAAAATGAGATTTCATAGGTCCCTCCATCTGCATCCTCTGTTAGCAACATGAAGAAATGATGGAGCACCTTTTCAACCAATGCCACTACAGTGAGACAATTTGGGATTTGGGGACTCAAATAATGCGCCTCTCCAATAGAAATAGGACCAACATCATCGACACTATAGAAAATTGGGACTCGATCTCCTATCAGAACCCAATTCTTGATCGCATCTAGTAGCTCCTACTGGGCTTCATCCTATGGAAAATATGGAAGGGAAGAAACAAAAGAATATTTTGATCGAATGCTTCCCCCCCCACCTCAACATGGGAAAGAATCATGACTTTGATCCGGGAAACAATCAAAAGCGTGCAATGGTCCCAGGAGGACTTAAAGTGTAGTATGGGCGAAAGGCGTATCCTTCAAAACTAGCATCTCAATCTTGTTAACACAACTAAGACCCCTATGGCCAACCGATCAACTAGTACCCCAAGCACCTAGTCTCCCCCACCAATAGGCTTCATCAAAATAAATTTTGATGGTGCATCAAAAGGGAATCCGGGCCCGACAGGTTTTGGGGCAACTCTTAGGAACTCAAATGGAGAAATTCTCCACTTCACAGCGGGATATCTAGGTTTCAACACAAACAAAGTTGCTAAGCTCTAGAGCCTCCTAAAAGGAATCAATATAGCAACAAACCACCAACTTAACAAGATCATAGTGGAGGGGGATTCCCATATCATCATTCAGCTCGTAACCAAAATTATTCACGGAGAGCACCCCTTGGAAGTCTCCCCCAGTTGGAGACTTTCTGGACTCTTGGAGGATTTTGGCTCCCTCTTACAGCCCAACATAACCATCATCCCCTCACACGTGAAAAGGGAGGCAAATAAAGTAGTTGATTGTCTGGAAAATGAAGGAGTGGCTTCCACGACAGAGCTGATTCACTGGACTACGCAAACCTCGCCCCGATCTGAACTCTCAAACCGTTGCTTGGATATGGCCATGAATGATTATCCAACCCTGGATGGGGTGACACGAAGCATAGAGTGACCACGTAGCACAGGCTAGAGCCCAACCATAAATATGGTAGGATAGCTCCCCTCCCCTCACCATTAAATGAGAGATCTCCATTACTGCACGTCAAGATGTGAAGGACTGCTCCATCGCGCGAGCAGAATGAAGGCCATGGGATTTAGTGAATGGGAGATGTTGGTGGCAACAGTCATGTTGTTCCTCTATGCTCTTATCCGACAAAGTAGCGATTCAAGCCATTTCACCTTAGCTTCTCACCAGGACAACAAATCTGAGTTCTGGTGCAGCCATCAGAGGATTTCCAGCATGCTCACCTCAAGAATTAGCACCCTCCATTTCTCCTCCATGCCGAGGGAAAGAGGAAGGTCGCGTCGCGACCCTACCTGGCATAGCTTCGTTGGACGACAGAGGAGGAGGCAACAGTTAGAGTGGGAACTTTCCATAGCCCGCACTCAGCATAGAGAGAAGGTTAGGTCACCTCCAATGGCGTATGTGGAGGAAGTGATCCTAGAGGAACCAATTCATTTCCCTCCGAAATCCCTCCTCTTCACCGTGCCAGATAATTGGCAGCTCCCCAACCAATTTATGGTGGAAGCTAGTGCACCAGACGTAGACAGGCCTCTGTGAGAGGTAAAGGAGGTTTACACCTGCATAGTGGAGGAGGAATTCTCCAAGGAATTTCTCTACCTTGACCCCAAGGATGCCATGCTTCCGGGTGATTTCAAAATCTCAAGCACAACAGAGGAGGTCGAGGAGCTCGGGACGGAGGAAGACAAGGAAGAAGCATAGGAGGCTACAAGCGAGGAAGTCGGTGGTATGGCGGTGGAGGGTGGCCCGGTCCTAGCGCCACCACCTATCACGACAATCCTGGAACCATGGCAAGACCCCCCACCATTCTTCCACTCGAAGCAACTGGCGCTAGTGTTCGAGCTTCGAAACCACATGGCGGATCAGATCCACAACAACATCCTCATGCACAAGCGTATCGACATGTTATATGAGGCATACTCAAATGCACCAACCGACCAAAAATGCCCGACATGTGCAAGGCCTTTTGTGTTGGAGACTCGGAATGGGCCTCTCAACGGTGACCCCCGTGACACAACCTCCAATGCTAACTGGTAATTCTATGGATTGGAGTTCAGTCCGACTCCTTGAGCTATTACAACACAATTCCAATTTCCTGCTTAGATGCTTGTTTAATTTCCAGTTCAATGTCCAGTTTTACTTCCAATTTAGTTTTCATGGTTGCTCTGAACAGTGGTGCAAAGACTTAAGTTCGCCACCTGCCCTGGTTTCCTTTTGGTAGGGCAGATAGCAGACTGCCAATTTTGACATGGACAACACAGTCTGTCATCTGTCCCGGTTTCCGCTATCTCGACGAAACAATTAGTAAACTGTTGCTATGTGCTTTTTTATATTTGAAAAGTTTTAATAAGATTTTTCCTTTTTATTAAAAAAAGGACATTATATAATGTTGGATGGCCAAATTCTTATGATGTTGTTAAATGACATATAAATACTTTGAATAAAATTCTTATGATGTTGTTAAGTGACATATAAATACTTTGCATAGAGTGTGACATATACACAATCTTAAACCATTGCCATATCTCAAATTCAATGATCTATAGATGTTCTTCTCACTACATCTTTGTGAGAATTGATGTGTTTCTTCAAGATGCCTATGCGCAGCAAAGTGTTAGATAACCTTATCAAAATATAGAGGTATATTTATCACATAAAATAAATCATTCTACATGTTCTTCACGTTGGAAACTTAATTTTTTTAAATGCTAGGTAATGTTAACTGAAATTTATATAAATTGACAAAGTAGAGCTTATTCATATAGGTGGATATTCTAAAGAATCAATCAAGGGAGATAAATTGAAATAGAGTTGGTTAAACGTTTTATTTTTTAGGTTTTTTTAGTTGTACTAGGTTATTTTTTATTGTTTAAATTATATTTTCGAATGTATTAATGGATTTACTTAGCTGAAAAACACTAAAATATTAGAGCATCCATACAAACTTAACTATTCAAATCTACAAATCCAACCATTCATCACCAAATTTCAAACAAAACCAAACATAAAAAATTACCAAAAAATAATAAAAAAAATAAAACGTTTAAATTACAGCAATTAAAATATAAAGCTCATGACTCTGCGCCGTCCATAAAAATATTGAAGCAATTAAAATATAAAGCTCATGACTCTGCGCCGTCCATAAAAATATTGAATCACAGAAGAAGAGCAGAGCTTATCGATACGATATCCAGAGTATTTTCCGGTCTCCAAATAAATCTCGCTTCAGGGGGGCTGCTGCTACCTTTACTCAAACGAGCGAGAAAGGGTGCAAAAAAGCAGACCAACCATGCCCAGAAGCAGCATATAGGGATTCCCCCGCGGCTTGGCGGTAGACGATCCAGATTTCGAAGGAGCTTGTGCTGGAGGAGGAGTCGTGTTTATGGCGGGGAAATCTTCGAGAAGTTCATTGGGAGATGGCGCATAGGCGGGAGAATATGGTGGAGACGTTGGGGCCGAGTTGGTCATGGTAGGAGGCAGTGGCGATGGGGGTGAAACTGAAACAGACGGAGGAGGCGTTGGAGCCGGCTTGCTCATACTGGGTGGAGGCGAAGTAACTGTTGGTGACGGCGCGGGCGCAGTTAAATTAGTCGGCGGCGGAGCAGAAACAGCGGCGGCAGTAACTGTGATTCCGAATAACATCCCCTCGAAGCAGTGGCCGAAAACTCCACAGATGAACCAGTAGTTTCCTTCTCCGGAGAGCGTCACAACATCGTTGCCGGTCGTATACGTTTTCAAAGGGTTGGATGTAGAGCATGAATCATAACCCACTTTGTTCACTTCCATAACCGTATGCAGAGCGGGACTGTAAGTAAACACTGTAAACAAACGAATGATTAACTGCATTGATTCATCGACAAGAAATATATAATGAGGAAAGAGAAAGTATATACGGAGATTAGATTGTATTACAGAGAGTATCGCCCACTTTGTAGGTGTTTTGCCCGGCCCACTGACTGTAATTTAAAGTGGAAGTGGCGAACGTCCACCCCGCAGTGCCTCCTACAATGTACTGAATCGCCTGGCAATGGTGGAATAACATAAAAAGCTCAAACACCACAGTAAGTCTACGAGCTGCGATAACCATGGCCGTCACGTGAATCTGAATTCAGTGAGAGGAAATGGCAGGAGATGGGCAAGGAGGGGCGTTAATGGCAGCCCACAAAAACTCAGGAGGCGGGAGGAGAACGTGCAAGTGAGTAGCGTAGTGCTCGACATGCGCCTGGCATCAGCCCTGCAAAATGCACCGAACGATATAATATTTAATGAGATATATTTTAGGATGACGCATTATACAGATTTTGCAAACTGTTCTCAGCGGGGACAATGTAATATTTAATGAGATATATTTTGACGAGGCATTACTTAGATTGTTTTACAAATGGTTGTTTTTTAATAGATTGTTTTACAAATGGTTGTTTTTTAATAGTTAATTATACACAAGATTTTAATTGGAGTTAGCATTATAGGTTTATTTTATGGAATTAAAATAAAGTATTTTAGGGTAGTCTAAATTTTTTTGGATTTTTGGAGTTTTTAAACTGTAGGAATTTCATTTTTGTTGAATCTGTAATGGAGTGTTTTTGGGATTTTTCAGGGCCATTCACTTATGTATCCAAAAATGTAATTTAAACAACATAAAATGAAGATTTCACCAAAATCTGTTCAGCAGAATTCCAATCAAAAATTTCAAAAAATAAAATAATAAATTATTCATATAACCTGATTTTCTTAAATAATAAGAATAATATAATTTGCATTTTGGGATTTTTCAGGGAGCTGTATTCATTTATGCATTCAAAAATGTAATTTAAACAACATAAAATGAAGATTTCACCAAAATCTGTTCAGCAGAATTCCAATCAAAAATTTCAAAAAATAAAATAATAAATTATTCATATAACCTGATTTTCTTAAATAATAAGAATAATATAATTTGCATAGGACTTGTTGGCTGTTCCCAAGACGTTTCGCGGACATTTCGGACAGATTTCAGCTCGGTAGATTTCAGGGATTTTTTTGGTAGATTTTGGGGATTTTTTGGGTAGATTTCGGGGATATTCCGGCATATATCTTTAATCTTGAAAATTATGGAAATTGATGATTGGACAATAAGATCATTTTTCCCATCCATTATTTTTGTATTGCATTGAATCTAAATCTGTTGTAAATGTTGCAACTCAAAACATGGGTTTTGTATGATGGGTTTTGATGCAAAGCTTCCATGTCAAAAAAACAGGAAATGCAACATTTCAAAAGGTTGATCCTCATTAAGCCGAAAGGCGTACACCTATTGATAATGGGCACAATTAATGATCTTTTAACCTTATTTAACCTTAAACCCTAATCTGATGGCTATGCATTGAAGATGCTGGCATATTCTTAGTCGTCCTCCAAAATCAATGGGTTACATTAAAAAATTACTGTAAGGATATGTAATTGCCACGTTTAAATGATTAAGTAAGATTAAACCGTGGCATCTAAATAAATGCCCACATTCTGCTTCTGAACCCGCCATCTGATGCCCACACGTTCCATTTATCAACCTAATGCAGCCAAATGTTTCATATTACCACAGACGGATTACCACAGACACACGTTCTCAGCCGATACCTTTTGGCATTCTTAGCCGCGAGTTAGCGGCTGTGCTAGTGGTTACTTCTATTGTTCTTCTCATTTTTATGGTCGTCTTTGCTTTTACATATTGTACATGGGTTTCCAGTAGTCATTCAAGTCTAGTGGTTCCACTTCCACCATCCCAACCTCAAGCATTGTGAAAACAATCAGATAGTAGTGAATTCAATTGTGTACTAAATGTTTGAATAAATTCATATTCAATCACATTCTTAATTTCTTTACAGAACCAAAGTGTTTTATAGTGGTTTTCAATTCAGCCATAAAAATATGCAAAACTAACATAATCATTAACAAGAAATATGAGAAAGAAAAACTGCTATAGAGATAGTTCCCACTTCAGTTTTCTAAAGCTAAACTGCATTTTGTTTAAATTTCCTAAAGCTAAATTGCATTTTGCTCTTGTCTAACAACCAATATTAATGAAATGTTACTAGACCCTTTTTTAAATTGATCAAACTTTTTTTTAAACTAGCAAATGTAAAAACTTTGAATAATATTATATAATATACTTTGTTATGCTTACAAACTTAGCAATTATAAATGATGTTGTAGTGAATATATAATAACCGTTAATAATTATTATTCTCACCTCACTAAAAATAAACCACTAAATTTATTAAAATTTAAATCTTATAAACTTCAATCTATTTAATAGGACAACGTCTTAAAACAAAAAATGTGACCTACTCATCATAAATCTGCTTAAAATTCCCAATATCTAAAAATAAAATAATTCCAATAAAAAATAAAAATTAGAATATAACACCATTTTTAAAAATTCAGATGCATCAACCCTTATTACTGTTTACGTCAACATCTTAAAATTCCCAAAATCTACTTCAAAAATATTCCAATAAAAAAATTGAATATAACACCATTTTTAAAAATTCAGATGCATCAACCCTTATTACTATTTACGTCGACATCTTGCCTCCACATCATTTTTAATTTTGCAATTTTAGTAACTTTTTTAAATGGAAAAGTTTGGTGAGATTTAAGACGTATTCAAATCATTTTTATTTTATTTTTTGTAATTTTAGTAACTTTTTGTAAATTGAAAAGCTTGGTGAGATGAGGGGTATTCAAATTATTTTTAATTTAATAATTTTGTTTAATTGAAATGTATAACGAGATAAGGGGTATTAAAATCATTTTTAATTTAATAAGTTTTTTAATTGATATGTGTTATAAGATATGAGGTATTCAAACAGCTTTTATTAAATATATAATTTTAATAGGTTTTAATGGATTCATAATAGATCTTAATGATATCAATGTTATTTTTCATGTGTTGAAATTCTTATATAAAGATTCTTTGATATATATAGGAAATTTTATTCTCTATGTAAGAAGAGAGAAGAGGAGATAAGAGGGGAGAAGGGGAAAAGGGAAGAGGAAAAAATAGGGGGAGATAAGAAAAGGATATGCAAGCGAATAAGAAAAGAGGGGGAGAATATTAAGGAAAAGAAAGAAGAAGGAGGAAAACAAAGGAGGTGGGGAAGAGGAGGAGGAGAAGAAAGGAAGGAGGAGGAGAAGAAAGGAGGAGGAAAAAGGAAGGAGGAGGTGGGAAAGAAGAAGATGAAGAAGGGGAGAAGAAGAGGAGGAGGCATGAGGAAGGGAAAAAAAAAAAATTGATAGGAGGAAGAGGAAGAGGGGGAGAAGAATGGGGGTTCACTAATTAGGAAATATTATAATTAGGAAATATTATAGAGTGTGAGTTCATATTGAAGGAGGTTAAAAATTTTAAAAATGAAAGAAATATAATGTCTGGTAT
>SNQJ01S0015885.1:12444-29057 GCA_010110895.2 Picea sitchensis | reverse complement strand
TTTATAATTGGAAAGGTGCATTCAGAGGAGGTTCAACAAAAGGGTCTTGCAAGGTATTCCTTAACAACTAGTGAAATTAGGGCTATTCTTTAATATCACATGAACACATGTGCTATGTTATAGGCTCATTCTTTAATATCCCATGAACACATGTGTTATGTTAAAGGTTCATTGAGTGAACCCTTGTGAGGAGGAGGAGGAGAAGAAGAAGATAAATAAGAAAGAAGGAGAACGAGAAAATGAGGAAGGATGAGGGGAATAGGAAGGATAAGAAGAGGAGGAGGAAGAGGTATTTATTTAACCATGACAAATCTACCTTTAAAATTATACATGTTTTTCATTTTTGTTAAATTTGTTCCACATTTTTTACATTTCAAACCCTATCCATGAAAAATATGCCCCTAAAATCTCAAAAACCTACCCCCAAAAGCCATAGATATGTAATTAATCCCCTAAAATCTCAAACCTTGCCCCACAAAATCATTCCCCCAATTAGTATCAAACAAATCAAACACAAATCCCCCAAATTAACGCAAATTCGATTACTCATTTAGTTATTTATGAAGAATCTCTTGTAGATCATGAGATATATCAAGCCATTGATCATAAGTATTGTCTAATCTACATCTATTGAACTAATAATATGTTGGGTTCTATGAGTAGGAAACAATTTATGCCTTTATTTTCCCTTTGTTTTTCCCCTTTATAACATAATTTGGTTTTCGCCTATAAAACATAAAACATATCAAGTTGGTACTAAAATCATTAATGGCATACATCATTAAACAAATTATATAAAAAATTAATGAAATGTGATTAGAGGTGAAAAGGTAAGTGGATTAACTACTTACATTCACCTCGAACGACAAAGTTATTTATAAAAACAAAAGATGATAAATATTCATCATTTTTTTCATGTGCTCTTTACAAATATGATTTTTTTCATCTTCCTCATGGACAAAGAAGGGGAGTAAACACTAGTTCTTAGGGTCTATATTATTCAAGGTTTTGTTCATATGAGACTCTCGATTTTCCTTCTACCGCACCTTTTAGATCATATGTGACAAATTTGTATCAGGGTAGAGTGATTATTATTCATGGAACAACTACAAAACCACCTTGGGTTCCCTTTGCACCAATGCATGGGATGAATAGTGGGGGTCTATAGAAACAAGGGCATGGGTTGTCCTTAAATTATACCATTGGATTAGCATGGGTATAGGGCCTCCTAGGTGCAGGGGCTTTGAGGAGCACATATTTTTTTTAAGAGGGAATATGTACCCAATGGAGCATGGAGAAAACAAGATTTGTGTTGTGTTCATGATGTTTAGGTGTTATATACAAATAATTATCTACATTGTTGATTAATATGTTTACCTTCAAAATTTACAAAAACATTGATGAATAAATGCTTTCATTCCTTTGTGTTGTTAGATAAATAAATCTGAGTGGTTTTCTTTTGTTTTTCTCTTGAACAAGTCACAAAGATAATAATTGAATCTTTCATTACCAAGTCACAAGCATAATTATTGATAACAAGCCTCTCAAAATTGAATCTTTCAACACCAATTCCTTCCAATCAATTGATGGGGAGGAAAACTAACCCAATTGGTGGACCCCTAGTTGTAGTCATTTCTATCTCAACAAGTTTATCCAAGAAAAACTATTATGATAAGAATATTGGTTTGGGGATTCTATGCATTTGAAAGCTTCTCCTACTAGCATGATGGGGATAGACCCTAATTTATATGACCTCTATATCAACCTTTCTTAAAAAATGGTCACCTAAAGGTATCATCTCTAATCAAGAAGCTTTATTCTCTCATGAAAGGAGAGGATGTGAATTTATCATATGGAAATCCACTTGACAAGCCTATCCATGAAATTTTTGACATTGGTATCAATATAAATCCTTAGAGATGTGTCACTTCAATTAAAATATCTTAGAATAAAGTCTCATTTGTGTGGGATCATATTGGTCCTTGAGAGTCAGAGTAAGGTTCCTCTAGTGGAGATTTGTAATGTGGAAAGTAGATAAATAAAGAATTATATGGTAGTAAATTCCAAGGTACGAGAAATGAAAACTATCCATGTGTACTCATGTGTGGGAGAGGGAAACCTCTCAAAAACATACCAAAATATCACCACTTAATAATGTGAGGATCCCAAAACATATTTTATAGTGAACTGAAAAAAACTAGATTTGCATGAAACATGTGTAGAAGAGTGCATCAGACCCCTTAAAGGATCGAGGGTTGAGAGTCCAATATTCATAGCATTTGAATGAAGAGTTGAAAGGAAGTGTAATGTGAAATAGGTCTATATTTATATAATAAATGGTTGTTGGGTATCCCTAATGGTTGTCTCACAAGTTTAGGGAAACTAGCCTTTTATGTTCCACAATACAATAGATATAATTTGTGGTATCATGTGGTAAAGAAGAGGAAAGAAGGTTTTGTTACATATAACTACTGAACTTGATGATGATATTATGGAAGTGGGAGCAAAGGCTTCATGAAAAATAGTTTCCTTAGCACAAGGTCGTGCTTTTATTTACCTGGGAAATCTAATGTATGAGAATCATCCCCAGACATGGTTTTAGTAGGATCCAAAGTTCAAACAATGAGAGAGATAGAGGCTAATATACATTGATATTCTTCTCCATCGACCAATCACCTAAATCTTATTCCACGACTAATTTTTCTTTCAGAGACAAAAACATCAACTTATTTTTGGTTTCAGGTTGTTTTATGGACCTTACTTTCTTCCCCTCACGTTAATGATTTATTTTCTTCCTTTGAAATTTTGGAAGAGTGGACCCTTGAGCATATTTTCCACTGGGATTGTGGGGGAATCATTTGATCCCTTACCAATGATTAATGACTCCTATTTCCCAATGCATCTTTTGTTTTTAGTTTGAAGTGTGCACCTATCATGTGGAGAGGGTCCAACCCTATCAAATTCCATGTGACCACTTCATGAATGGAGTCAACATATTTATGTGGGTAGATTGGGTCATTGAGCACTAAATTTGGAAGGGGGGAGGAAAAAGGTCATGTCGGAAAATAAGAGGGACAATATTTTCTCATTCTCAATTCATATTACAAAATAAAGGAGAGCATAGGGAAAAAAAGAGAAATAGGGAAGGAAGAAAGAGTGGGAGAAGAAGAGAAATCACAAAGGAGGAGAAAAACATAGAAATAGAAGAGGAAAGAAGACAAAGGAGAAGATCAACTCAACAAATAAGGAGAGAAAAAAAATATTAAGAAGAAGATAAATCCATAGGAGCTTTGAGAAGAATTTTTGGGTAGAGTAGAGAGAAATATACTCCAATAAATTAATTCAAATTGTGAAGGGGATTACTGGGTAAAATAGCTTGTAATCATTCCACCATAGATTGAAATAATGAGGGAAGTTAAGAAGAAACAACCATATAGGTTGTAGACATAAGAAGAAAACCGAGAGAAGATATAAGAGGAGAAAATATAAAATAAAATAATTTGTAGAGATAAGAGAGAAACATTTCAGAGAAGATGAGATCATAAGAAAAGCATCAAGAACAACTCGTACGAAGAGGATAACCCATATTAAGAAAGAAAGGTGAATTTGAGACTTAGACCAGTAGTCTCATTGTTTTGATGTTTTGTTGAATATTATGAACCCAAAATTTGGAACAATAGCAAGGAATCCCATACAGGCCTATGTGTAAAATTTTGAAGCCTTTAGCTTTTAGTATAAATACATTGATGGTGTTTATGTTTTTCCAATTATATGTTTGGGTTTATTTAATTGCATGATGTATGTTCTTCCAACTAGCAGTCTAAGTTTTAATTGGCATCCCTATTGCTAACTTTCACCTGCATGTTAGTGTTTTAACTAGTTTCTAGTAAGGTATGTGTGTAGTGTTGATTAAGGAGAATAACTTGTAGTGTTGGGTATGTTTCATGTTCAAGGGTTTGTAGTAGGAAAATGAGGTATATTTGTGGTGGCATTCATCTTGCACCAATCTTTGATGTTAATAAGGTTGCATTTGCAAGCCAATCAAGGAAAGTAATAAGATGTTTTGGGATGCTTCATTAGTAGTAATAACAAACATTCCCTGTCATAATTGTGGACTTTTATCTTGGGATGTTTTCTTGGTTGTAAATAAAAAATGTTCCATTTGACATCCCAACTACTACCTAGATTACCACCCAAACGTGTAAAAGTGAAAAAAAAAAAACGAGAAATACAAAAATGAATTATTTTGGTGGCAACTTGGGTTGTAACTTGGGTGTCACTAAAACCTTCTAGTGATGTTATACAAACCTTCCATATCCCATAATGTTATGTATTGTGGATGTATTTTCATCTACCATGTTTGCAAGGTCACAACTTAATGCCTTGTAGTGTTGCAATTATATCTTGCAAAATCACAACCCATTTTAAATCGTAGACTTCTGCCATTAATATCAATGTTTGAGAGTTTTTTTTTGGAATTCAAGCATCCATTTTTAATTTGACATTTCAGACCATACTGTTGTGGTCAATCATCAAGAATATTAATAATATGTGATGATGGACCACAATAGTATGATCTGAAATGTTGAATTAAAAATGGATGCTAGAATTCTAGAAAAACCCTCAAACATCACAACCCATATTGATAGAATTGTAATCACATTTATGAGGTTGCGAGAATATATTTACAATATTATAACCATGAGTTGCAAAGTCACAACTCATGTTCTAAATGTGAATATTTTCTAATTTAACCAAAATTATTGAGAAACTTATCAATATATATTCTCTCGTAAAATTAGATTAGTATGATTATATTAATTATCATACTAAATAGTATCTAGTATATATGGGTTAGATGTAAATAACTTTCCTTTTATGTGCAATTCACATGGAGGGATGATTCCTTCACTTAAGGAAACAAAAATTCATTAAACATTTTATTTACTTCTTGGAATATTAAGGTTGACATCTAAATTGATTTGGTTTTTAAATTCAAATCTAGCATAGATTTCAACTAATATTTCAAATCCTTTTTAGTTTTCTAGAATGATTTCAAATCAAATGTCACACTATACAGTTGTGGTGAAAGCTTACTTTGTTTCCTTTATTCCTTCATGTAGCGAATTTATATATATAATAATGAGATATGGATAATCACACATGCCTCATCTAACATTCTTATATATAAAATCAAAACTTTTATACAGAAAATATTGGATTTATATTAAAAAAAAAATGATAAATGAATAATCACACATGCCTCATCTAACATTCTCATGCCTCATCTAACATTCTTATATAGAAAACAAAAACTCTTATAAAAAAATAGAACAGAAAGTTGTGAAGGAGCTAGTCCTTACGTTGTAATTATTTATTCTTGATTCAATCACATTCTGTGTCTATCCCTCTAATTAGTTGGAAAAAACCTACGAATCATTAATTCTATTGTTGGAGTGCGCAAAACAAAGTAAAAGTTTTCAAGCAAATAAAACAACTCATTACATTTGTAAATTTAATGAAAATTAGCTTACCAAAACCCTATATATATATAGACACACATGTCTTAGTTTTTATTAGAAAGGAGGAAGACACCTACTAACAAAATCATAGAAAAGCACACCGACCCCATGATTAGATATGAAAATGTTGTAGTGTGAATCTATCAACAAAGGTATTGCAATATACATATATATAAAACTCGTCCTCACAGAAAACACTACGGTGAATTCAAAGAGGCCGAATTAACTACAATAATTTTTGTTATTGTTAAGGAAAATTTGCAATCATGAATGATCAACATTAATAGCTAAGAGTATGACAATGTGATCCATACATAACATTAACATTTTACATAATTGCAATATGTGTGCGCTATTTAATTAATGTACTATTATGTAATGAATCTACTGTTTCGACATGATTTAATGATATGTTTCATTCAATAAATTTCAATTTTAATTAATATTTTTCTTTTTTAGTATAAAATTTCTCAATATATTATATATATATGTTGTTATCATAAAATAATATAATGTTGTGCTATTATAGTCATCTTTAAAAGGTATATACATACCACATAGACATAATCTGCAGTCTTACAAAAGTAGTATTATTTACATATAGATGGATTCAACAAAATAGCCAACCAAAATACAAAAAAGTAGTAAGTCCATGATGACTTATGAGAAGCATAAAATGGAGAAATTCAAATCTCACAATTAAAACATAGACATCCTTACTGTGATATCTAGATCACAGGTAGAGACGCAAAGATAGTAGGGGGGCCTTGTGGCCATCCTGCCATTTGTTGAATGGATCCTCCCTTCTGGAACCTGGAGTGATTTTTTTGATAATACATCTGCTTCCACATTCTCTTCACTGTAGATATGATCAAATCTAATGATGTTGAATAATGTTATAAGATCCTGAATCTTATCCATCCAACCCATAAGTGACGATACTTGTAAGTTGCTCTTGTAGTTTAACCAATCTATCACAGTCTTTGAATCCCCTGGACATGTAGCTAATCTATACCCAACCGATGTGCTAATGATAAGGTAGCCCACACCCCAAGTAGTTCCCCCTAGTATTTGTGCCCATCCCACAGTTGAAATTCCACCTATAAATAGTATTTTCGGAGATATTAATGATACCCCCAGCCCCACTTAGGATACCATTTTCTTGCGTTAGCACCATCAACCCAACAGATGGTTGCCAAAGTAATGTCAGGTGACTTCTTGATTCTTTTGCAATTTCTTTTTTGTAAACATTGTCCACTGGAGATTTCCACCATCCCTCTAATTTTGATGCCAACTCCCTATACTGTAGGAGTGCCAGTTTCAAAAATACACTTGTTTCTTTCCAGCCATATATACCAGCAGGCCAATGATGGAAGTGTAATATAGACTTTTTCCAATTTCAGCCAATTTTCATAACAATTTGTTAAAGAGATACCTCCCCAAGGAGAAGCAAGATTAAAAACAGTAAATAAAAACTTCCACAGGTGGAGTGTGAAAGGGATGTTTACAAACAAGTGTAAAACGGTCTCCTGATCCCTACGATAGAGTGGGCAGATGCTCGGGCCTTCCCATCCTCTTTTCCACAGTGTATCCCAAGTTAGGGTTTTGTTCTCCAAATCCAACCAAAGGAAAAGTTTGATCTTGTAGGCTAGATCCCAAGACCACATCTGTCTCTGCCACCCTACTGTTTGTTGTGGCCAGAATGTTTTTTCCATGGCGTTATAGAAATTTTTTACCATGAAAAAACTCGACTGGTCACCACCAGTCCAAATTAAAGAATCTTCTCTAGTCTGTAGATGGACACCAGAGTCAATAAGCACCTTGACAAAATAATTCCATTCATTAGCCACAGATCTCGAGAGTCCCAGCTCCTCATTGTTTCTCCACTGATTTGTAATGAAACGTAGGGAGGATTGTGCCTTTGCTTGATACAGGTAATGAATGTTTTTATTTTTTAATGCCAATAGGAGATCCCATGAAAGTAATGAATAATTTTCAATGCCCAAGATCTTGTCCAAGCCAATTAGAACAAAATAACCATTCTCAGGCTTCCAACTTATCCAGTCTGTAATGAGAGACAACGATTTCATCAAGTTATTCCATATATGTGAGGTCGAGGGTTGAAGAACCGTATCCGTTCTAAGCCACGTAGCCAATGAGGAGTATGGAAGGTAATTTTCCTTTATCACTTGATGCCAAATCCCATATTTCATCAGAACATGCCATAAGGAGTTTGCAACTAATGCACGGTTGAAAATGAAGAGGTTCCTTAGACCCCAACTTCCTAAGTGTTTCAGGTTTGCAAGTATCTCCCAACTGCAGAGATGTAAACTATGTTCTTTGCCACCACCCGTCCAAAGAAAGTAAAAGATCAGTTTTCGAATATTTGAGAGGACAGAAATTGGGACCGTCGTGAGGGCCATTCAATATACATATTGAGTTTCCAAAACCGCCTTTGAAAGAGTACAACGACCTCCAAGTGATAACCAATGATTACACCAATGTTTAACCCTGTTTTCAAATTTTATGATAAGCCATCTCCAGTCTTCGAAAGAATTTTTGTCATCTTTTATGAAATACCCCAAATATATAAAACCCTCGGAAAACTCCATGAAATTGTAATAAAATACTTCCTTATATCTCTCAAGAGCTTCCCCTTGTATCCCCGAGTGGTGGAAAGTAGATTTATTAAGATTTAATTTTAATCCCGAGGCACAACAAAAAAGTTCCAGTAATGTTTTAATCACCAACCACTCTTCAATAGATGCCTTTGTCACGATAAGAACATCTTCGACAAAAATAAGATGTAGAATTTTTAAGACCTTGGAGACCTTGACCCCAGTCAAGCTTCCCTCTCCTTGACCTTTCTTCGGTAATAGACTAATGCTTTCCATAATAAGGATGAAAAGCAAAGGCGAGAGGGGACACCCTTGACGTAGTCCACGTTCACTATGAAAAAATGGGGAGGTCTCACCATTTATCAGAACAACAAAGGAGGCCCTAACAACATAGCTCATAATCCAGTTTATAGAAAAGATATTGAATCCTATTTGTACAAGAATTAGACACAGGAAATCCCAACTTACACAGTCGTATGCTTTTTTTTAATCCAACTTTGGAATAAGTGTTTTTTGTTTCTTTGCTTTGATACTGTGTAAACATTCGTGCGCCGTCCCAATGGTGTCCAAAATATGCCTGCGCTTCAAGAAACCAAGTTGTTCACTCAAAAATGCCCTCGAGAGGATAGGTTTGATTCTATTAGCAATCACCTTTGATATCAACTTATAACATAAGTTACAGAGAGCAATGGTTCTGAAATCCCCAAAGGTACGAGGATTATTCTCCTTTGGAATAAACACCAGGAAGGTAGAATTTAGTGAGCTTTGTATCTTACCTCTGGTTCTAGAATCTTCAACTAGTTCCAACAATTCATCTCCTACAAATTCAAAAAAGTGGGTTAAAAACACGACCGTCCAGCCGTCCGGGACTGGACTTTTATCTTTAGAAAATACTTTTAAGATATCCCAGAGTTCCTGTTTCTTGACCGGTCAGTCGATGAACAAGGAATCTTCCACAGAGACAAAATGAGGTATTAACTTACCTAATTTCACTTGTTCCACCAGTGAAGCAAGAGGGTCCACTTCAAACATATTTCTAAAATATCCAGTGGCTTCCTTTTTAAGTGCCTCTTGTCCTCTATGGTTATGACCAAATTCATCATTTATCTCCCATATGTGTTTCTGGTTCCTTCTAGCACTGGCATATTTGTAAAAAAAATTGTATTCTAATCCCTACACTTCAGCCAGATTGCTCGACTCTTTTGTCTCCAGTAATCCTCTTCAAGTAAAAATATTTGATTACGCTCTGCCTCCAAGTATTTCAAATGATATTCATTTGTAGTGTTCATCCCATCCCTCGGCAGATCTGAGTAAACCACCCTGAGTTCCTCCTCCAAAGTTTCCAGATTAAGTAGCTTAGCATGTCGCCTGAGTCTTTCCAAGGTTTTAATCTAAGCCTTTAGCACTTTTAGTTTCCACACAAATTCGTGATGTAAATCTGATTCCACCAGGAAACCAATATCCTTCCAAACTTCTTTTACAATTGTTGAGAATTCATCCTCTGCCATCCATGTTGGGTTTAACTTAAATGGGTGAGCCACCGGATACTGTTGAAAGTCAAAATGAGCTATCACTGGTGCATGGTTTGAGACATAGGGAAGATCAACCCATGATCGATACCTGCCCACATCATTTAATAAACTTTCCACAACTAGGATATGGTCTAATCTTTTTGCAATGCCTCCCCCCTAGTTCTGCCATTCCTCCACGTAGGTACCACATCATCTGGGACCAGGTCCACCAACTGATAGTCTTGGATCAAAATTTTAAAATAATCTGCAAGCTTGTCCAGTTGAGTTTCCACTCCCCAAACCTCGTCATCACCTGTAGTAAAATTCAAATCTCCTGCAAGAATCAATTTTTTAGCTACCAACAACCCATTTGCCGCCACCTGATCCCAAAATAATTGTCTCCCACTGCAGGTTCCATATACATTAAGTAAATTAATATATTTGTTGTTTTCTAAAGATATGTCAGTAAGTAAAATGCCCTCGTTGCAGATTGAAGGTTCCAAAACAAACTTGTTGGGGTCCCACGTCACCAGGAGGCCACCCGAGTTTCCCACGGAGCTAACATCACACGAATACTAGCTAGGGACAAAATTTAACATAAAATGGCATGCCTTCTCCTCTTCTACAAGCGTATCTTGTAAAAAAATAATGTCAGGTTTGAATTTTCTAAGTAATCTACGCATGGAGGCTAATTTTAGGGAACCCCCCACCCCTCTAATGTTTAAAGAGTGTAAGATCATGGTTTAGCCCTAGCAAGGGCTTTCATGCCTCTAAGCGCCCCAGGTTCTGTAACAATAGTAGTGGGTGGGTCAGGTGTATCAACAGATAGGGTGGCCTTTTTGCGAGCACTTCTCATCTTTATAGGAGAAGTCTCAAAACCTAGGCCCCTAGACCAAGCATAACTAGTCCCAACCCCCCCAAAACGGTTCCCCGAATGACTAGTAAGTTCAGTAGAACCTGGAAGAGTAACAACAATTTTTCCCTGAAAAGTAGAAAGAGGAACAAAAGCATCCACCTCACGAAGTATTGGGACCAACGAGTCCAGGGTCTCCCCCAAAGTGCAGTCACCTGGTTCAGTCTCCCTGTAACCCGAGAGAATATAAGTATATTTCCCCCCCTCCTCAACCTCCATCTAAGATCCCTCAGTATTCTCATCAACATCGAATGTGGGTGTCCCCATCCCAAGTAAGGAGCTGGTAGTAGTAGAAGGACACATCCTAGTCTTCTCTTGAGGAGTGTTTTTCCTGTATGGGTCTTTCGGAACCCTGTCCCCCAAACAGATTTGTAGAAAAACCTCTAAGGTAGAGGAGGAAACCTTAGGAACCGACACAGATATATAGGGAGGAATCAAGGGCACAACCCTCAAATGTGTTGATGAGTCCAATGCTAAATTTTCCCTAGACGTAAGAGAATAAAAAAAATTGGGACAAAATTCTTTGAGTTTACCTATGAGTGTGTCAAAACCCCAATGAATAGGGGAGTCTGAGGTCTCAGAATGGTGGACTTCCTATGCAAATGAATCCACTCCAGGCGAGTCACATATGGGCATCTTCCTGAGTTGTGAGTTTTTCAACTCCTCCTCCTCCACGATACCCTGACAAGAACTTCTTAGATGTTCAGTCTTTCAGCAATACATGCAATGGAAGGGAAGACCCAAGTAATCCAACCTTTGAGAAAATAACTGGTCTCTCCATTGTATATCCAGATTCTCCAAGAAACCCAAGTGGATATCAATATCCATCAATACCCTTCCCAATTTTCTATCAAGTGCACCAAGTGACTATTCGTCAACGATGATAAATCGACCGAGTGCATTCCCTATTATCGTCAGAGCCTTAACACTCCAAAGATTAAGTGGTAAACCAGGTAGGATAACCCACAAGTGCCTAAACTGAAAATATTCTTATGCAGGATCAAAGGATATCCTCCACTATTTGAGCATCAAGCTCCCCTCGTCATAGGACTACAACCTATCTAGAATCTTAGTTGCATCGTCCAATGAATGAAACTTGAAGCCGAACCAACCTCTTGAAAGGAAAAATAACTCTGGTGCATAACCCAAAATGGGTATCCAGTGTGTCTTTACCCAAGTAAAGAGAGGAGTGGTACACCGTGAGCGGTATGAAAACCTCCCGACCAGAGCATTCAACGCTAAGGTAACCACTTCCTCCAAGCCAAGGTCATCCCCCAACACCATTTTTCGTCGTGTTCGGTTTGGTAGCCAAGGTTTCTTTCCATAAAATCTCCGGAGAATAGACTTTGGAGAAACTATGCTAGTACCACCACAAGGTGGAGAAACTAAACAATCAGGATGTAGGAGAACTCCACTAGCATCTACACACACAGGAGGTGCATGTGCAGAGCAACCCGTAATAGACTTTACAAATGGTGGTAAGCCTTTACGACAATGTGAAGTTGAAGTCGTAGGAAGCATCGTATCCAAGGGAAATAAATCATTAGTTGAGTTCTGTACAGTGTTTAAATGAGTTGCAGGCAGATTAAATAATATTTCCTTCTCCCAAGCCTCCTCATCAAGCACACTCACAAGTTCACTGATGACAACTTCTGTCATGGAAGCTACACAAAACTAAGGAGTCACTGCCACCTAACTCCCACTAGGACCTCCTCGGGGGGGAAAGCCAAGGTAACCTCCAGGTTCAGTAGATAACAGTTAAATCCAAATTAATGTATCACTGTAGATTCAGGCAGATAAGACAGGAGAAATAACATCCCTGTCAAATCCAGGAAAAGATCGGGAGGCCAAAGTTGGATGTAAAATTGAGCGGAGTCTCCAGAGTTAGTTCACCCATATCACCTCCAAACCGACATAAGCTAAAACAAGTTTAACAATGGATTTCCACCCAAATAGGCCCTCCAACGCTAACATTGTTTAACTTAATAATGGTTCAAAGGGCCACAAGAACCACCGCCAATAAACGCAACGCCCAGAGCCTCCAAACATCGGAATTCCATCAAGAGCTACCCGCTAAAAAGGACCTTGATTATAGCCTTATCCTGGTATAGATAAAAGACCCATTGTCCTCAAGAAATGTCCCAAAGCCCACCAGGTTCCAACATCCATCGCCATTAAAATCCTCCATACAGTAGCACGAGGCATGATAAATCGAAAAGTTATTCTAAATATAAACCAAACTTCATTCGGGGGGGAAATAAACCAAACTTCATTATTTTGAACAATGTTGAAAATCATGTAATAAAATACCTATTATTTGTTTTGACGCATTCATAGTATTCATCATTTTGTATCTATTTATGGCATACCAATGTTATTGTCAATGAAAATAGTGTTGTTGTTTTTTTTGCTAGTTTGTTCGTGACATGCGGGACTAGCCTGTGGCTTGAGAAACTGCGACTTAGGGGCATCTAAGCCGTCAAAATCACCCGGGGATCGCACCTGGCCTAAACCACACCAACCCTTAACATGGCTAGATTTTTTGTCCCCATAGGTTTTGAATTGGTGACTTTAACATCACGGAGTTGCTTAACAACACACTCCATCACCGACTGTCCTACACCTCGAGGACTAATCATAATAGTGGTGTTATGGCCAAGACCATATAAATTATGGTTATCATTGTGAGAATTTCTCTTAAACATGCAATTGTACGCAATTGTACTCATTGATATATATGCCATGTGTATAGGATTATATAATGATGCCATAAATATCATATATGAAACATTTATAGGATGTGCCATATACTGGGGATGTGTAATAATCTTTGCATTCTTTAATAAATGTACATTTTTCAAAACACTGTCATTGAAAAACCTATAAAAATTAAGGATTGGACAACATTAATTGCATTCAATGGAAATGACCTAGTGGTCAACAATGATTTGTAGTGAAGCAACCAACTTTGAACATCCCTATTGTATACTCTCAACATTCAAAATACACAATGGAAATGACCCAATGGCAAACTATGATTTGTAGTGAAGCAATCAACTTTGAGGCCTCCCTATTGTATACTCTCAACATTCAAAATACACACTTAGTAAACAATATTACAATGAAACAGAGATACCTTATATGGAAAACATGAAGTAGTTTATGCTTTGCTACTCTTCATAAGTTTCAATTTTCTATTTACAAACAAATAAGCTAATAGTTTCCAATGGGAACTACTCTTCGTAGGTTTCAAGTTAAGTAGTGTATACTTTGCTACTCTTCATAGGTTTCAAGTTTCTATTTACAAACAAATAAGCTAACAATTTCCATTGAAAACTATTCTTTATAGGTTTCAAGTTTTTATTTACAAATAAATAAGCTAATAGTTTTCGTTGGATGATGTGTATATATATTAGTTATTCAATATAAGTAAATTTTATGTTGCAATGTTTATTGTGGTGCAACCAAAAATTTTAGAGTGGAATATGACATTAACACTTGATGGTAAAATCTCATACTTCTACTGTGATAAATTGAGGGATTGTGTCTATCTTTCTAAGCATATAATTTTTTTAAATATGAATATGATCTTATCTCTTAGGAAACACACATTGATTGTGGCATGTATTCATAAGCTAAATGTTAGTTCTCGACATTTATAAAGAATGACTAGAAATTTAGAATTTCAATAAAATCCATCATTGCAATTTACCATCATTAGTCTAAAGTACACTAACCTCCCTTTGACCAAAGTCAAGGACCCTAACTTGTGACGCATTTCCATATCCTCTTTAGAAAGAATATGTGCCCTATGCTGCTAACAATAATGCTATTATTATTTCTAGTTAGGTGCACAATGCTATGAGCATGCAATAACTTCTTTGAATGGGTGTCTCTCACCTCTCTTTCATTCATTAACATCAATTCCATACCCATTATTCAATTTTGTATCTTGAAAAAATAAATCTTGATTTTCCATGTCTTCTTTTCTTGGAAACCATTTATTGAATCTGATATTATGTTATGAGGTATGTATTATTCTTGGTCAACAATAGAAACCATCATCAAATTAGAGATCTATGATATTCCATCGATCTTGGAGATTTGCAATATCACTATTTCACTTGCAATCTGCTAATGGTAGCATAAACCACCATAATAGGCATGTTCAAATCAATTCATAATGGCATTATTATTGAGATTTACTAGGTAATCTTATTTTCAATGGAATTTATTCTAATCATGCAATTAATGAAATTACTCACTAGCTTAAGCTCTTGAATTATTACCGACATTTTATTTGTTTATTGATTTTATCTGTGTAACTTGGGAATTTCAACATTATGGATATACCACATGTTAATAGATTTCCTGAATTCAATCAATAAAATGAACATAGCCCACATAGCCAATGGAATAAGAAATTCACCTTATTTGCATGGTGTAATTAGAAATTCCTCACTAATTGCATTATGTTATGCAAGACTGAGATAAAATTTTATTGCATGCTATTTACCATTGTGAGAAGTTGGGGAGAATAATTTGAAGTATTCATAGTATTTGTTTATCAAAAGGGTAATTGTTACCATATAAAAAACAATAACAACTAGTAAAGCAAAGAAAATGCAGAGGAAAAAAAAACTAGATGTAGGAAATTATATAATAAATAGTCAATAGGATATTGAAGAACACAAGGGTTAGGGAGGTCCATAGATGATTTTAGGGGCTAAATTTCACCAATGGGATAATTTTCCATTGTTTTTCCCCAAAAAAGATTCTCCAATTCCCATTTTTCCTAAAAACGATTTGCCCAAATTTCATAGAATAAAATAATTTTACCTTGAAAATAGCCAAAATTTTATAGAAACTATATAAAATTCTTGGAAATTTGAATATTTTTACCAAACTATCGCCAAACATTTTACATTTTTCATATTAAGGACTAGTAAGATTAGCCTAGGTTTCTACATTGTAATATAAATTTCCATCCTTAAAATTATCCCCGAGGAGGCCATCAGAAAAAAAGTGATGTCTAGTGGAGGTGACAAACATGGTTGAGTATAGATGACACTCTCAATGGAATGTTGCATAGGTGGTGCCAGTGGTATCCCCACTCGAGTAATGGATAGGAGAAGATGTTCCATGGTATTGGAGTCGATCAAGCTCATTAGCTCTGTCAAGAAACAATATATTGGTGTGATCAATGTGTTGGATATTATCCTCCATATTATAGAATATGACATTGGGATTGATGTGGAGGCCAACCTCATGTATGTTCCTAATTACACTATCATTGGGAACTCTTTGGAGGGACTCATCGTATGGACCATCAATCATTATATTAGATACGCCATTGAGTTTCTGCTAGACTCCTATAATTATACATGTGATAAGTGTGTATATAAAAAGCAAATAGGACCACGTCTCATAGAGTACTACTTACTATTTCAGTTTACACTTGAAAGGCATTTCAATAACAAGAAGCACAATAGTCACAAGCATCACATGTGTTGATTTCACACAGTCAACTAAGGGAACAAAATCAACTACCATATAATCCAAACTATAAGAAGATTGTACATCTGTTAAACATTTCTAGGGATAAGTTAATGGTAGATGGTCATAATATTGATGTCATGGAAACTACTCAATGGAAAATTTTGAGAGAATAGCATGACAAATTAGGTAGGTTGATTATGGAAATTGAATGTAGTTAAAAAGCTCATATCAATGTCCCAAAAAAACAACTAATACTTATTTCTATTTACTTTTATATAAAAAAAATTCATTAATTTATCATGCTAGTAGTCACTATGATCATACATACTTGATAATTCTTAGAGATTTAGCAGACTTAAAGAATGAGATCATTGTAATCAACCATTGAAATCAATCGGAAGAAAGATTGCCAAGATCTCCAAATTGGTATTACATGAAAATTCCATTAAAATCTCAATTTGAATCCTATTTCCATTTGGGTTCTTTAGAGCCCATAATGTCTAATCCAATAAACTATGGATTTCTTATTGTTAAACCCCAAAAGCACATA